>JAVANC010000021.1:41586294-41798794 GCA_033319125.1 Parnassius glacialis | reverse complement strand
TTTAGATCATCCAGGGACTCAAACACTTACAAATATCTCATCAAAATCGGTCCAGGCATTTTTAAATTTTTGCGAGTCTAACGGACAGCAATTGATTTTTATATGCAAGGTTATTTTGCAATAACCGGCCAAATTTGCAGAGAATGTTCAGAATAAGTGATATAGCATATAGCAAATGGCGAAGAAAAATGAATTAAAATAATTTCAAACATTCTGTCCTTTTTATCTTTTAAATTCAAAATGCGTGGTAATTCATTATTTTAACTTATTTTACTGCGTATGCACACAGTCGTAAGGGTCGATCGGTGGGCAAATACATTGTTGCCCATAAATCACATTCAATTTGGGATAATTTCAAATAAAAGTAGAAGCATTATTTACTCGTATTTTTAAGAACTACAATAACGGTGTATCATTAATTATATATTTGGACTTAAGTTTAAAATTTGGCTACTCTTTGAAAAATAACCCTGTATAGAAATATGTAAAAGATAAAATTTCGACTTGATAACGTATTGTAGAACAGTGCTATTTTTAATAATCTAAAACTTTTTTGTAGCTATAAAATATTTTGCATGACAATCTATTACGATGGATACAATGGGGTCTGGAGACCGCGTTTTGTGGTATTTCTTCGGGGAAACTTATGTTTAGTGGTGGACTTGTTAGGGGCCTAACTTCTCGTGAGTGACATAAAAGTCATGTAATGACGATGATGATGGGTCTATCAACCTCCTTCTTGTAGTCGGATGGACGTACGTGATTGTGGCGTATCAGAATATATATCCCCATTTCGTCCCGAAGTTGTCGTAGGAGACTGGCAAATGCTCGAAAATTGTGGTTTCTGATAGATGGTGTTAAAACCATCTCATTTAGGCTAGACTTAAAATATTCAGACTAAAGACGGGCAGCAAAATCGAAGTGTGAGACATATAGAACTGCGATCGTCAATCCACTTGCTAAAATAGCATAACTAAAAATCAAACAACTAAAATACATTTTATTTAAACTTCCTAATTTCTGTAATCAAGAAAGGTTTTAAAATAAATAATAAATATTAAGAATTTAATTTTTTAATTCCAAAGTAATATCTCTTAAAAACGATTATTGAAATTCTATGTTGCAAACTTTCACAAAGTTATATTTCGGCAACGCGGATGTGACTAATGTCAAAATATTTAGCTTTTAATAATAAAATTGCATAGCATATAAACAAAACCGCCTAACTAAATTTACCGTTGACAAAACAATAATTTTGAAGTTCTGTTTCGTTTGACCAAAACTTTTTTAAATTGCTTTATCAGTTTAAATAACTTCAATATAAATTTAAAGAGGCTTTTAAAGTCCTGAATATTTCGCGTTATATTTGGTCTATTTAACATAAAGAGGTAGGAGTAGTGAAAAGCAGTACTAGTTTTTTTTAATTAGAATTTTTTAAACCTTGATTTTGAAACCTTAAATTTTTCAAACTTTGGGATTCTTTATGATATTTTACATCACTGCGGATCATCATCTACCCACGATAGAATTATAGTGCCCCAGTGTATGGGTGCATTCTCATAGTCTGATGGTACGGAAATCCGACACGACCGCAGAGAGAGATATCAGGCACAGGACCAACGGCTTTACGTGCTTTCCTAGACACTTGAATCAAACACCGTTAACGTACTAACTCCGGGCTGTTACGTGTAATTTTCGACAGAAAAACCCTATAACTGATTTTTTCTGATCTGGTATTCGAACTCGAGACCTCATGATTAACAGTCAAGCTACAGCCACTAAGCCAATAAGACAGCCAGTTTGTTCTATATATATATATATAGACATGGGACACAGCATTCGCTTTAATATATCTTAAAAATCTATCCTCGATTTAGAATTAAAATACAAACGCGTTATCACCCCTGAGGACTCAGATGGAATGCCTCGTTTTCAGTAAAAAGGGTACCCGGTTCTCTACATTCACGCTTATATTCTGTGAAAGCGTGGTTCTTCCCCGGTCGAGCCGACACATTCGTGCTGCGGCTATAATGCTGCTACAGTGTGGCTCTACCATGTAAATAGCCATTTATATATGGTAACTATTGGCAAATTTTCCAAGAACTACAATCCTGTTGGAGCAATTTTGCAAAGGTTATCCTGTAGTGAAAATGAAGAGACTATTTAATAAAAGAAGGGAAATAGGATTGACTTATTAATGCGAGCACACGTACTATCTTTAAGTTCCAATTTCAAACTCTTCCATTGCTTTCACACTGACTCGTGGAATTTACGTATAAATCTTTTAAAAAGATGGCTTCCTTTGGAGTTCACAATAAAGTTGCATAAACAGGTGATGCATTTTACAAGAGGAGCTAGCAATCCGACGCTGGATGCTGCATAAAATGAAATATTCAGATTTGTGCTTAAACCTCTTCTAAAGACGGTATTTGAAGATTGACGGTGCAATATCTTTGTAAATGGAACTGTAGGTTTTTGTACGTGGCATATTTTATTATATTAAAAGGACAAAACTTTAATGTACTAAAACGACAAGACTTTATTATATTGATATAACAAAACTCTAGTATACTAATAGGACAAGTGGATTATGTACTCTAACCTTGCATTTTTTTATAAAACTCAAGTAACAAGCTAATTTACAGACATCTGCAGGCAATTTCTAACAAAGAAGGCTACAGATGCGTTGTCACCTCTGAGGACTAAGATGGAATGCTTTATTATCATCATCATCATTGTACTGAGGTTTGTAGAGAATTCCTACTGCATGCATTTGAAGATCTGTTTGTTCAGTTTTTTTATAGGATAAGGGTGACAAACGAGCACACAGTCCACCTGATGGTAAGTGGTTGCTGCGGCCCATAGACATCTTCATCTAACCTCTATTACAATTCAAAATGCAAATGCGTTGTCACCCGTGAGGACTAAGATGGAATGCCTCATTTCCAGTAAAAAGGGCCTCCGGCCACCTGCACTCACCAACCGAAACGCAGAGGTAAACCTCTACTTCACGCTGGTATTCTGTGAGGTCGTGGTTCCACCCCGGTTCGAGCCGGCCCATCCGTGCGACAGCAAAAGCTGCCGCGTGGCTCTACCACTGTTAAAATGTCAGTTGCATAAATGCTGTCAAATCTGCTGAAAATTGTAGTTTCATTTCCCGTCTAACAGCCATGAGATTAAGAGTAGGATTGGGGAGTTTTTGTGTTCTACTGCAAAGGGGCTTGCAGAACCTAGTTTCGACCGCATGTTTCCACCGCATTTTTCTACGCATTCGACCGCATTTTTCTACGTGTTAGAGCCATGCTGCAGCTATATTAATAGTATAATTGTAGCACTAATGGGTCGGCTCGACCGGGGAAGCACCACGCTCTCACAGAATACCAGCGTAAAATAGTAGCTTAATGCTGCTGTGTTTTGTATGGTGAGTGTAGAGAACCGGAGACCCTTTTTACTGGAAAAGAGGCATTCTATCTTAGTCCTCACGGCTGACAACGCATCTGCATTTTAATTCGCAAACGAAGATAGATGCAGATGCCTATGGGCCACAGCAGCCACTTACCATCAGGTGGACTGTGTGCTCGTTTGTCACCCTAATTTTATAAAAAAAATGTACAGTTTCTACAACTTTGTCATTCATATCGTCCACTTCATTGCAATCTTCTAGCCGCTGAAAACGATTTTGTACCTCAAGCTGAAAGTTTTCGGAGATATCCTCATACATTTCTTTCGGACCTCAGATAATCCTATAATATCCCAGCGCAAATTATTTATCTCTACCTCTGGCTCCAAGATCTTCTCGCCAGTATTTATGGTGCGTGCGTTAAAATTTGTTGCCGGGTCAAGGTTTAAAGTTACTAGGTAATGAAAAAACTAAAGATATTTGTAAAGATGATTACACAAAATTGTTCAAAATCTGCAAAATACTCCCAGTAAGTTTAAAACATAAGTATTTACTTGCCATAAATAATTACAGTTGTCGAGAGCTACTCTAATACCGGTTAAGCATGGTCAGGGTACACGATCGATATCTGCAGGCAAATTTGTAGTACCTAAAGTAAATAATTACTACGGGGATAGAACTTTAAAGAAACGTCTACCGTACTATCTCAATACACTGCCTGAGGATATTCGACGTGAACCAGTAAAAAACATATTTGAAAACAAATTAACGAAATACTTATTGGATAGTCTTAGTGCTGAACTTTAACATTATTATGTAAATGAGACTCAAATGTTCCTGCAGATAAACTGCGTAAGCAGTTTTGCGGGAATATGTATATAAAAAAACCAAACTTTGTACTTTTAATAATAAATAAATAAAAAAAAAGTCGTCTGATGTGGCAACCGAATCTCCAACGGAAATTCTTAGCACTCTTGCCCCGCCGTAACCATAGTTGCAACCGTAGCCAGAAATAGTGGGGCTGCCGGGGGCTGATGGCCGTCTTTTTGTAAGTTTCGTTATGGAGGGTATATTGTTATAATTGTTTTTTTTTTATGTTATCAGAAATATGCTGCTGTTTATCTTCTGCCTCTATTTTCCTCTATCGCCTATACGACAAAATGGGAAGATATAGGATAGTGGGTATTATTACCTGCCATTGAACGGGGAAATTCTTTATAGCCTGTAATTATACTTACTCTCTATAACATTTAGACCAGAACACAGTACTATAAGTACTGCTATTAAAAGGCAGAAATAGGTAAGAGGATGGTGCTTACTCAGACGGACAAACCCAGTACCTGCACATAAAAGGAGTCCCACCTGCTAGTAATCCTCGAGGATATCGATAGAGGTAATCCTCGAATCCGGCAACTTGCTCTATCACCGGGAGGGCGACCATCTGTCCCAAGGAGGTGTCGGATTTATCGTCCACAAGTCTCTCGTTAACAACGTTGTAAAGATCGGGAGTGTGTCGACGAGGGTTGCGTACCTTATACTCAGAATCACCAAACGGTATTCGCTGAAGGTCATACAGGTTTACGCACCAACCTCGGCACACCCCGATGACGAGGTGGAGGAAATGTATGAGGATATCTCTAGAGCCATGCATTTCTCCAAAACCCAATATACGATATTAATGGGAGACTTCAATGCAAAACTAGGCACAAGAGAGAACGGTGAGCTGAAAATAGGGAAATTTGGAATAGGGCAATGGAACCCAAGGGGCCAGCAGCTGACCGACTTCATGGAGAAAGAGGGACTCTTTATGATGAACTCTTTCTTCCAGAAGCGGCCTCACAGGAAGTGGACCTGGTCGAGCCCCGACGGTTCGACAAAAAATGAGATTGACTTCATTATGACGACCAGACGACAACTGTTCAGTGATGTCTCCGTGATCGCGAGGGTGAAAACTGGTAGCGATCACCGAATGGTTAGAGGCACACTGAACCTAAACGTTAAGTTGGAGAGGTCTCGTCTAATGAAGTCAACGCTCCGTCCCCCTCGTGCTCTGTTCCAAAGTCCCGAAACCTTTCAGCTCGAGTTACAAAACTGTTTTCAGTGCCTAGAAGACTGCAATGAAGTGGACGATATGAATGACAAGCTCGTGGAAACTGTCCATGCGGTCGGAGCTAAGTTCTGCAAGACCCGCCGCAGAAGAACACAAAATCTCTCCGATCACACTCTTAATCTCATGGCTGTTAGACGGGAGATGAAGCTACATTCTTCAACAGACTTGACAGCATACAGGCAACTGAACAGACAGATCTCTAAATGCATGCGGCGGGACTTACGCAGCTTCAATACAGCTCGTATTGAAGAAGCGATCGAGCGGAACCAAGGCTCCAAAGTCTTTGCCAGAGATGTGTCTGCCAGAAAGAGCCAACTGTCAAAGCTGAAGACAGAGTGTAGCAGCATCGTTTCCGGGACACCTGAGATTTTGAGTGAGATTGAGAGGTTCTATGGGCAGCTGTACACGTCATCGTTGGAGCCAAACGCAAGTGTGAGTAACGATCCAAGAGCGAGTCTCATCCGACACTATTCCGAAGATATCCCAGACGTCAGTCTGAGCGAAATTAGAATGGCTCTCCAGCACCTTAAAAACGGTAAGGCCCCAGGCGAAGATGGAATTACAGCGGAGCTTTTGATAGCGGGTGGAAGACCGGTACTTGAAGTCCTTCAGAAGCTCTTTAATTCCGTCCTCCATGGTGGCATTACCGGAGGCGTGGAGCAGAAGTGCGGTGGTCTTGTTCTTCAAGAAAGGTGACAACGCTCTCTTGAAGAACTACAGACTGATTTCCCTTCTGAGCCGCGTCTACGTGCTGTTTTCGAGAGTCATTACGAATCGTCTCGCGCGCAGACTTGACGACTTCCAGCCTCCCGAACAAGCCGGTTTCCGAAAGGGTTTAGCACCATAGACCACATACATACCCTTCGGCAAATTGCACAGAAGTCCGAAGAGTACAATTTGCCACTATGTCTGGCGTATGTGGACTATGAGAAAGCCTTTGATTCCGTCGAAATTTGGGCGGTGCTGTAGTCCCTTCAGCGGTGCCTAGTTGACTGTCGGTATATCGAAGTGCTGAAGTGTTTGTACAGTAGAGCTACGATGGCTATCCGAGTACAAAACCAGAGTACGAAACCTATCCAACTGCAGAGAGGTGTAAGACAGGGTGACGTCATATCCCCGAAACTCTTCACGGCTGCATTGGAAGACGTTTTCAAGCTTCTGGACTGGAAAGGATACGGTATCAACATCAATGGCGAGTACATCACTCACCTTCGATTTGCCGACGATATAGTCCTTATGGCAGAATCGCTGTGAGGACCTAAGCACTATGCTCAATGACCTCAATAGTGTTTCCCAACGGATAGGTCTTAAGATGAACATGGACAAAACAAAGATCATGTTTAATGTCCATGTCACACCTATGCCGGTAGTTGTTGGGAACACTAAGCTCGAAGTTGTTGACGAGTATGTTTACCTGGGACAAATAGTCCGACTAGGTAAGTCCAACTTCGACCGAGAGGTCAATCGACGGATTCAACTCGGTTGGGCAGCGTTCGGGAAATTACGGCACATCTTCTCGTCAGGTATACCTCAAAACTTGAAAACGAGACTGTACACCCAGTGCGTGTTGCCAGTGATGACATACGGAACTGGGACGTGGTCCTTGACTGCTGGCCGGATGAGGAAGCTAAAGGTCGCTCAGCGAGCTATGGAGAGGGCTATGCTCGGAGTTTCTCTGCGTGATAAACTCAGAAATGAGGATATCCGCAGTAGAACCAGAGTGACCGACATAGCCCAACGGATTAGTAAGCTGAAGTGGCAATGGGCCGGCCATATAGCTCGAAGAACCGACAACCGTTGGGGAAGAAAGGTTCTCGAGTGGCAGCCTCGTACCGGCAGGCGAAGTGTAGGGCGTCCCCCCACTAGATGGAGTGATGACCTGGTAAGATTTGCAGGAAGTCGATGGATGAAGGTGGCTCAGGACCGTGCTTTGTGGCATTCTTTGGGGGAGGCCTATGTTCAGCAGTGGACTTGTGAAGGGCTGTAATGATGAAAATGATGACCTGCTAGTAAATTTGCCATGTGGTGGCGTAAGAGAATTTTTTTTATAGGATAAGGGTGACAAACGAGCACATAGTCCACCTGATGGTAAGTGGTTGCTGTGGCCCATACTCATCTACATCTATCTTCGATTACGAATCAACATGCAGATGCGTTGTCACCCATGAGGACTAAGATGGAATGCCTCGTTTTCAGTAAAAAGGGTCTCCGGTTCTCTACACTCACCATACGAAACACAGCAGCGTTAAGCTGCTATTTTACGCAGGTATTCCGTGAGAACGTGGTCCTTCCCCGGTCGAGCCGACCCATTCGTGTTACAACCATAATATAGCTGCAGCATGGCTTTACCACGTAAGCTTTATTTAATTAGACCCCCTTTGGACTTGTAGTTGTTATAGCTGGCTCGTTTGCTCGACCCTATATGAAAATAATTCCGTTTTATGGTAAGAATCACGATTTAATTTCTTCTAATATCGCCATCATAAGGCAACCTCTAACATATTTCTTGTTAAAAAAAGTCAAATTTATAAAAAAGTACTAGACTAGCGTATTTTTGCAGTACGAATGGATTAGATCAATCGGGTAAGAATTGGGAAGAAAATTTTGATTTTTTCCTTATAATCACGACTTTTATCTGCGCTGTAGATAGTAAATATATTAAGCGCGCTCTAATAGTAATTAATCGGACTGATCGATGGATCTGATTAGCATTTGGGTCCATTTGTTTCACATGCTACGAATACAAAGCCTGTTTGTTCAAAGCTCGCATACACTGTTCTGTTAATATTGGAAATGCGAATGAACGTGCCGATTTTGTTTGAGACTATCAAACCAAGATACTTCATTATTGTGTTTGCTTCATCTATACACATAAATAAAATAGAAGCGTCTGTCTATAATTTTGAAATACCTAGCTTTTTTTAAGCTTAGGAGGGATTATTTGCATGCTATGAAGACATAAATAACATAAAACTTGATAAAATAAATGACTTTTGGTTATCTTATACCTAATTAACGCCACATAAATAGATCCGATCCAGGTGAACTGCATCTTTCACCGCAAAATAATAAAAAAAACTACAGTTGTCATGAGGCAATCTATGAGCGAACCCTATGTTCATCAGTGGAGTGGAGAGTTACAGGCTTAAATGGGAATGGATCCAGGCGAAGCCGGATTGGGTAGTTAATTGTTTAAATAAAACAAAAGCTCTTATTAAAGAACTAAAATCTTTACATATTCTAATGAATACTATTTTGGCGATATGAGGAAAAGGGGTGATCTCCCTCCGGGCATGGTATATGCATTGAGCATGAGTATTTGTACAGAGCTTGTTCTATATAATATATGGAGTCATTCAGAAACTAGATCCTTTTTGTTGGAAACGAGGCATCCCATCTCAGTCGTCAGGAGTGGCAACGCAGCTGCATTTTAATTCTTAATCGATAATTATAGATCTAGATATCTTATTCGTTGCAGCATCCACTAATCATCAGGTGTGGTTTTAACAGTGGTAGAGCCACGCGGCAGCTTTTGCTGTCGCACGGATGGACCGGCTCGAACCGGGGTGGTACCGCGACTGTGAGCTCGTTTGTCACCTATAAAAAAAGGTGTTGTTTGTTACCCTTATTCAATATAATAAAAAAAGTGTTATACGGCCTGGCCGTCATTGTTAAGGGAGCACCACGTGTGACTTATTTTAAATTTCCGAGGTTCGAGTGCTATGTAGCATTTATAGTTACGGGAGCACTGAATTTTTTGACGTCCTAATATCATAGTAGCTAGCCCAGGTTATAAATCTAGAGCTACATCAGAAATGTATTAGATTACTAAACAGGTGGGTTTGTAGGCAAACACTGGATTATGAATAAAAGAAAAGGAAGTACAAACTTTTTCACTCGTGGCGCTTGGGTGGCTAAAGTTCTAAAGTCTGAATGAAAAGCGTTTGGCGGAGTTTAAGAACAAGCAGCATGTTCAGTATATTATAATATATGTGTATAACGTATGTATATTATATGTGTGCGTGCGTGCATGCGTGCGTGCGTGCGTGAGTGCGTGCGTGCGTGCGTGCGTGTGTGCGCTGCGTGTGTGTGTGTGTGTGTGTGTGTGTGTGTGTGCGTGTACGCATGTGCGTGTGTGCGCATGCGCGCGTGTGAGCGTGTGCGCCAGTGCGCGTGTGCGCGCGGGCGGGTGTACGCCCGTGCGCGTGTGAGTGCGTGCGCGTGCGTGCGTTTGCGCGGGCGTTCGTGCGTGCATGTGCGCGTGCGTGCGTGCGTGTGTGCGTGCGTGCCTGTGTGCGTGCGTGCGCGTGTCTGCGTGCGTGCGTTCGCGTACATGCGTGCACGTGCGTGCGTTCACGTGCGTGCGTGCGCGTGCGTGCGTGCACGTGCTTGCGTGCGCGCGTGTACATGCGCGTATGCGTGCGCTTGCGCGTGCGCGTGCGCGTGCACGTGCGTGCGCGGCTGCGTGGGCGTCGGCGTGGGCATGGGCATAGGCGTGGGCGTGGGCGTGAGGGTGCTCGTGGGCGGGTGCTTGGACGTGTGCGTATGCGTGTGCGTGTGCGTGTGCGTGTGCGTGTCCGTGTGCGTGTGCGTGTTCGTGTGCGTGTGCGTGTCCGTGTGCGTGTGCGTGTTCGTGTGCGTGCGCATGTGTGCGTGCGTGCGTACGCGTGCGTGCGTGCGCGTGCGTGCGTTCATGTGCGTGCGTGCGCGTGCGTGCGTGCACGTGCTTGAGTGCGCGCGTGTGCTTGCGCCTGTGCGTACGGGTGCGCGTGCGCGTGCGCGCACAGCTCCGTGGGCGTCGGCGTGGGCATGAGCATGGGCGTGGGCGTGGGCTTGAGGGTGGTCGTGGGCGGGTGCTTGGACGTGTGCGTATGCGTATGCGTGTGCGTGTACGTGTGCGTGTCCGTGTGCGTGTGCGTGTTCGAGTGCGTGTGCATGTGCGAGTGCGTGTGCTGTGCGTGTGCGTGTGCATGTGTTTGTACGTGTGCGTGTGCGTGTGCGTGTGCGAGTGCGTGTGCGTGTGCTTGTGCGTGTGCGTGTGCGTGTGCGTGTGCGTGTACGTGTGCGTGTGCGTGTACGTATGCGTGTGCGCGTGCGTGTGCGTCACCAGCTAGAATAAAGTTATAAGGAAACGCACATAAATAAAAACAGACATAATTGAGTACCTCCTCCTTTTTGAAGTCGGTATAAACAGTACAACTAAACAGTATTCTACGACAAAACAACAAGGTATTATTTTATCAATGAACATAAAGCCGAAATTGCTACCTATAATGGCTACAGCTTTTGTATTCGAGTCGCGTCGCCGCATTATTTCATCAGAACTTTTAGCCTAGGTTTTGTTCCACAGTCGCCGGTTTTTCCGGCAATATACAAAAACTTTTAATTTTTGAGCTGTGTTCCTGCGTAAACACTTTAGTTGAGTATTCAATAATTTTACTTTTAGGTACTAATGTAATTCAAAGTTCTTATAAAACAATGTTTTAAGTACTTTGAATTTTTTAAAAGACATGTATTTTAAAAGTCTTGTCAGATTTAAATCAGATCAAAACTTTTTATGCCATTTATTTTTATTTTGAACTTTTTATTATCATAAAAGCTCAAAGCGAACATATATTGCAAAAATGTTACGTGGTAGAGCCATGCTGCAGCTATCTTAGTAGTATAGTTGTAGCACGAATGAGTCGGCTCGACCAGTGAAGGATCACGCTTTCACAGAAAACCAGCGTAAAATAGCAGCTCAACGCTGCTGTGTTTTGTATAGTGAGTGTAGAGAAGCGGAGGCCCTTTTTACTGGAAACGAGGCATTCCATTTTATTCCTCACGGGTGACGGCTTTAAAATGGATTTGCCAGTTCAGGGTAAAAGTTCGAATTTTAAAAGAAAGGCAAAGACATTGAATGTCTATCTAATGTCTATCGTATAGACTGTTTCTGGGGAGACGGGGGGGGGGGGGGGGGGACTCAATTTAGTACGTAACCTAAAAGCTTCCTCACAGAAACTATTTTTTGTTTAGTATTACTTTTCATAAAATTAATAAAATAACTTTATACTTAAATAAAAAAATAAAACGTTTTAGTTTTCAGGCATTGTAGGACCATAGCATGTTAGTAATACGAATAAAACTTTAAAGCTATGTTTGTTAACAAAACAAATAAATAAAACAGGATAGAAATCCACAACGACTGGGGGATTTATCAAGCGCCATGTTGTATATGTAGCTTGACAGGTCTACCCAGTGTCAGGCCATCTAGTCTCTCCGAAAAGATTCTCAAGATACTTATAAAAGCAACTATTTTACTCCTAAGCGTCAGGACAGGATTTGGGATTTTAAAATATACACGCATGATTGTGTACATGCGATAAGCACAATCAATTTAGTAGTTTTATTAGCACCATTTGAATAAGGGATTTATATTCCAATTAATCAAGGAATAAAGATCCTTCTTTTCTGCTTCGTCAATTGGATGGATTCCTTGGTGAAATTATCTACGATGTGTGCGCTAGTACTGCACTTTATTGAATTAAATCAAGCTTTGATGTCAGCCCATTGAAGCGACTTATTTGCAGCTTCCCAAAGGTAGTAAAAGATATAAAATCCCAAAAAAAATATACAAACATATTAAAAATATACAACATTTAATTCATTCATTATAGTCCACCAAAGTTCCACTTCTTTACCACAGATCGTTTCATAGGAGAGCAACTGCCATTGTTGCTACGATTGGCAGTCGAGTTAACAATCGCGGATTTTATAATTTTGAAATATTTTCCGCAAAATACTGTTGCCCATATCCCGTTTTCCGTTTACTTTTTTCGCCTCTTATGATACCCACGGAATGATATAGGCAATATGATTTTGTTTTATAAAAAATTGAAGAACAAACGAACATACAAACACATGCAGCTAATTTCTAACAAAGAGGGCTACAGGTGCGTTTTCACCTCTAATGACTAACAAAGAATACCTCACAGCCTGTAAGTACACCGGCTCTCTTTACCCTTTAAATCTGAACACAGAAAGCAAGCAGTGGTTTTTGTTTTTCTTACACAGGTAATCTTCTGACGGCGTAAGAGATTTAATTATCCCAACTCCTAGTCTCATTAAAGTTAATTGAGGACGACACAAACATTGTTTGCATTTTTCAAATACTGCTTTTTCATACTCCGTGAGTGGCGGTGTGAGAATATCCACAAACCCATATCGTCCCGTGAGTGTCGTGAGAGGTGACAGAGAAGAACAAATCAGGAGATTGCAGCAACATCTTCTTAATAAAGATTTAAAATAAAAAACTGCGCTTGCTAACCCGCTTGCCAAGCTTGGAAACTTTGACAAATATCCCCCCTATGAGGCAATCTATCGGTGAGGCCTATGTTCAGTGGTGGCCTTTAATAGGCTGTAATTGTATCGGTTAGGCAATGCGAAGTTTGTAAACAGTGTTGTACTATTGCTAACTCCATTAACTTCTTATCAAATAAATAGAGCTTGTGCCTTTCATCCTGACGTACACGCTTTTTTTAACCTTTAGATTAGTACATGTACGGTGCAAGTGCAAGCAACGTACATTTGCTGCGGTCAGCATCCTTATGCACCGCATTCAATTTTTACATTATTTTATAACACCAATTCATAACAAACTACGCCCGCGTGAATTTAAATCAAAATATTTATTTATTTATTTACACTTTATTGCACCATAATAAAAGGATTACAAAGAATGGACTTAATGCCTTTAGGCATTCTCTCCCAGTCAACCCGGGACGTGTGGAAATTAAGTGATAGGTGACAAAATAAAATGAATAATAGAGTAAATCAAACAATCTACGGCCGCGTGAACTTACATCAAACTATCAATAATTTTATACTTTCATTTGTAATTAGCAACTAGTTTATATCATTTATCAATTATAAATTAAAAGTTGGTTCCGTCAAACCCAAGCATTACTACTAAAGGTGTTAATAATTTCACGAAATTACCTCATCTCATTGTCAGTGTTAAAAAAGAAACTCTAAATGAACACGGTATAGAGTAATTTTGCCTATCCACTTTTTCTTCTTAATAAATTATCCGAATTCTTTTCACTTTATACGAGGTTTCTTTTGAAGAATTAGAAGCATTTTATACCTCGAACACACTGTACACGATTCGCCTCGACGTCAAGTTGACATCAAAGCATTCAATAAGTCGTAATACTAGTCTATAAGGAAATCTGTCTAATCAACGGAGAAAGCGGAAAAATACTTTTTTTGTCCTCTTACAATAATAAAATGTGTTGAACGACTCGCAGAAGTATACCTGATTATTGATTTGAAAAACTGAACATCAACGGCCACTTCCACAAAAAAAATTAAATATCTGTTTTATGAGACATGAGGGTAATAAGGCAATGGGTGTCATAAGAGGCGGAAAAGGGAAGCAAATCAGGAAATGGGCAGCATGATCTTCCTAATAACGACTAAAAAAAACTGCGGTTGCCAACCTGTTTGCCAAGCGTGGTAACAATTGTAAATCCCCCCTATGAGGTAATCTATGAGGGAGGCCTATTTTCAACAGTGGACTTTAGTATGCTGTAACGGTAACGGAGGGTAAAAAGGCTAATTGGAAATTCATTTTTTCATCGTTTCATATGTCCACAGCAAGGGCCATAGGTCTCCCCGAAAATTGCCTCGTAGTGAGGATATTTGCATTACTTGTCTCGCTTGGCAAACGGATTGGTAACTTTCAAGTTGTTATCAGGAAGATGCTGCTAACTATCCTTATCTTCATTACCCTCTGTCGCTACTTGCGATACCCAACAGAAGTTATAGGATGTTAGATATTCTTATCCCTCCGCTGCCTCGCATTCCTCGTCATTCTACAACTATTAACAAATCGTATTTCTATCTAGTGGCTGGACCTTTTTTTACATGGGGAAATGTCTACGCATACCCGCCCCGCAGGGGCAAGGACGGGTTATGTCGGACTCGCACCGATTAAAACCCCATGGTGTTCCACCTTCGTCGCATATTATTAGCAGGGCCACTGGAACGCTTTCGCACACATCCGCGGCCCCACCTGCGCTAACCGCTTCATGGCGGCCTCTCCTTGGGAGAGGACTACTCCTCCCCCATCTCCTTCTCAGGTAAGGAGCACCAAAACACATGGCGCGCCCTCCTCCTTGGCCTCCAATTTCACATGCGCAACGGATGCCCCCCGTGTCCGATGCGCGAAGGCCATGGGGCCAGGAAAACCAGCACTCAGAAGCACCAGACTTCCTGACCCCAGCGGCGGATCTGATCTATGGCTCCACCGCCAACCAAGATTCGGCTGCGGAGGGTAGGAAGAGCGGCGCCTCGCAATACCGACACTCCTCTCCCCCCGCAACCCCACCACCACCGCATCAATAACGGTACGGCCCCGTCAGAGTCACGGAGGATAGGGCGAGTGGCGCAGCTCCATACCCACACTCCTTTTCCTCCGAGACTCCACCTCAGCTGCAGCGGTAAGGAGAGAGGACACACCTCTCGCCGCAGCCCACCGACACACATCCGAAGTGGGCTCGCCAAGTCCACTCAGAGTGGCCCCTCGGGCCGGCCCTACACCACGGGCCAACCAAGGGGTTCCTCTTTGATCACCGCGGGTGACCAAGCCACGGCTACTAAGCCCCCCGCCACGACAAGGCGGGAACCCGTTCGGGGGGGATCTAGTGGGTGGACCTACACCCACAAGAGCAGCTTAATGCTGCCCTTTTTGCTACTGACTACGCATCTGCATTTTGTTTCTTAATCGATGACACATGTAGATGTATATGGGCCACAGCATTCACTAACTATCAGGTGGCCTGTGTGATCATTTATCACTCTTATTCATGGTGCTATATTGGTGTGACGTTTCAGAGTCTCCGATAAAAAGTATTCTGTGGTCCTGAGATTAAGAATCAAAATCGAGGATGCGTCGTCATTACTATAATCAATTGGACTTTACGTTCGTTTGTCTCTTCACTTTTTTTATAATGTAAATCATTGAAATGAAATGTCTTGTTACCATTGAAAAGGCTCTTTGGTTGTCGTTGTTATTCATACGCATCAATATAGTGGTATTCGTTAGTGATACGCCGGTCACCCGACCTAATCATGTTACAGCAATACGAGTAATACGCAGCGTGACTGCACTATGCTTGAACGATATTTTCAAAACAACATTCATCAGGATATCATTGTTTAGTGCATTCGTATAGACTTAATCATCGACTGATTGCTTTCGAAATTATTTTTTTGAATATTTAAAATAGTTATTAATAAATACCTTAACATAATCATCACTTTGAAAGACTGTAGGTAACAGTTAAAGACGTTAGTGAAATGAAATTGAAACTTATTCATTTCTTCCATTTCAAATATAAATTCGTTTGTCAAACATCAGTTCGTAAAGTTTACGAATTATGACTTCTTTTTATTAACAAGCAACCACTTTTCCAGCATAAGATTACATTGATTAGATTAGAATCGAACCGAAGGCTACTTCTCCCTCTCTTCTCCCTCCCTCTCTTTCTACTCAAGTGAGACGCGCCAAAACACTAGGCATGCCTTCATAAACGGTTTGCATCTTTACCTTTCCAACATACGTTATAAAGAAGAATAACAAACTGAAAATATAAAGCGAAAAGTTGATTTCGCAATTAAAATTTCTATTGAACGTTAAACCAAATTGCACCTACCATATTTAACAAAGGGTATCATTTTCATACAGCCACTTCTCTAAATGTTAATAATGACATGAAATACCATATTTTCCTCTTCAATGGCGCTGAAAATTACTAGAATTATTTCCTTACGGGTGACAGTCGTTTGCGATACTTCAAATATTGATACGAGTTTACGGTAATCATCCTTTTATGAATAGGGTATGCGAATATACAAAAAAAGTTTTAATTTGTAGCTAGATATATAGATATTAAACTTATTCACAGAAAAACAGTACACAAAATCATCGATGATAATATTTTTGTGCTGTTATTAGTGATTTTTATCTATTGATTTCTTATATTTACGCGAAGACTACACAATTTTTCAATATACAATTCAATTCAATTCAATCAATTTTACAATATACGTGAACAGAAATTAGTATCCAGAATTATTCTGTTTATCTCTCTTAAAACAGTCACTCTAAAGTAAAATAAGTTAAATATATTCTTTATTATTAGTGCAATAAATTAGTATCTCAGGGTGGATTTTTTAGGATAGAGAAACGGAGTTACCCACTATTCACATATAATATCGGCTTTGAGCTATCTGGAATTAAATTTTTGTAAAAACTAACAAAACACCTAGGCCTCATTTCCCCATGTAAAACAAAAAAAGTCCTGGATGCCCCTGGCACAGAAGTGTGCATTAGTACACACTAATTAATGCAATGAAATAATTTTCTGCGTGGGCACTGTTGATTTATCTCAAAAATCTTGTTGTCTGGAATTAGGTAGTACTTTTTACATTTGTTTTCTCCTGAACTGCATTTATGATATGCTAATATCAACAGGAACGTTAGTTGTTTTAAGACCAAAAAAGCACATACACAATCTAAAATACACTTTATTCGTGATTTGATCAAAAAATACAACTTTTTTGCCCTACTTTCCTACTAGTTTCGAGACATTTTAGCTATTTTACATAATAAATCTACCTGACAGGCTATAGGTGATATTAGTATATTTCAGAAACGACAGCTAACGTCAAATCAAAACGACATCAATCCGCCATTAGTGTTGCATTTTTGGTGAGAATAAAATATGAATACCATTGAAATTAAGGCTAATTCGTGGATTTTAATGATCAAAAGTGGTTTAGTATTTTATTTTAATTTATTTTCATACTAGTACAAAACTAGGCCTACGCTTCATACAATTTTGGACCGTCTCCTTTATTACTTTAATGTAAATAATATTATAAAATATATTGTGCTTTGAATGTTTTTGTATAAGGTTAAAATGGAAATAAGTTAATAAATAATAGATACGATAAGGACCTTGCACCATACCGCGAAAGAAAATTTAGTTTTTTTTTATTGTTTACTGTATTGGAGTCACAAACGAACTAACAACGAATTTCAACCATTGCATTTTAAACCCTCTTAGGCGTCAAGTTCGTGACGTCGGCACGCGTCAGCCGCGCAGCGTGGAGTCACTCAGCGATAACAAGTTATTGGCGAATATGGAGTTATGATTAATATCTCTCGATAACTACATTAGTCCTTAATTATAATATCCTTCTCACCGAATTTCGGTCACGCAGGCCAGTTTTATCGTAGATTAGCCACATGTTTAGGACAGAATCGAAGAGCACGAGTGTGTGCATAGGCAGTCTCTATTCCCTCGTTATCATAGTCCAATGGAACCACGAAGCAACACGACCGGAGATCAGGCGCAAGTCTAATGACTTTACGTGTTTTCAGAGGTGGGAAGCAAGACCCATTTTCTGACTTTGTGCTGCTACTGAGAATTTATTGACCCGATAATTGATTTGGCCTGGCCTGAACTGCCTCATTTCTTGTTGTACCGGCTCCGAATCTTTGATTATACTCAATAATTAAACAATGGTAGTTCGTAGTAGTAGTTAAGTATATATTGAAGTGTTACAACAGTGAAGAAATTATAAAGAACCTGCTAGTTCAATAGAATAGAACAATTTTTATTCAATACTGATTACAAGTTACTCTTATTGAAAGTCATTTTTTTTTCTTTATTACTGTTTCGAAAAAATCCAAGATTATTATATAAATTATTATATAAATTAAAAATCTTTCCATTACTTCTTATATAAAATTTAGCCTTTGTGTTTTATACTTTTTTTTAACAAAGTTTTGTTAAAAACAATATAAAAATTTCTATAATCCACGCTTACGCTTTTTAAATATGTACTTATCTTTCGGAAACGAGCGATTATTTTTTAATAATTCCTATTTATTAAATAGGAATAAATTTAAAGAAAAAGTTTTACTCCTAAGTGTGGAAAACTAGGAAATGAAAATTTTAATGTGACTATTTCGACGACATTCTAGTTGTTACGTTGAACTTTTGATATTCCTTGGTCCACTTGAAAGGGCAAAAAAAATTATTTTGCAAAAGTATAAACTGACTAGCTATTCCTTGCGACTTCGCCCACGTGTAATTTAGGTTTTTAATTATTAAATAATTCGTTTTCTAAAATATAAGTAGTGTAAGTTACTCCTTATAACATCAGCTATCTTCCAGTGAAAGTCACGCCGAAATCAGTCCAGCCGTTTCGGAGATCAGCCGGAACAACACAGACAGAAAAACATTTTAAAATTGTGTTTTTGTTAAGTACCGTATATACTTTAATATGCATTTGTTAAAAAAAACTGTTATTTTGACATTACAAACGGACCCTTTTATTTATTTGTTTAGATTTCGAAAACTCCTAGAATAACAAAGTTTAAGGTTGCCTATATAAGTCTCACTCATGAGTACAGACCACTTCTCATTGCTTTTTTGGGGTTTTAGGGGAAGAAAGTGTTCAACGCGTAGCCCTAATATGTCTTGGTAAATCTCTTATTTTTACGCGAAGACTACACATTAAATTTTGAACCACGGTGCTGAAAAGCACCCGAAACATCAGGAAGTAACAAGTTAAATTAAACGCAAAAAAATCCGTAAAAATTAGTTTCCTTTAATGTCTTAGTTGACTTCACATGTATTGAAATTAATAATTAATAAACCTAGCAAGCTAACAGCATAGCAAAGTGGCGAAGCAATCAGTTTTGTAGCGGTTTCTAACGGTTGCCGTTGAGCAATCAGTTTCAAAATAGGAGGGTCAGATGCCTGGGTGATCAGTAATCGATTGCTGAAAACAGAATTTGAAGACAGACGGACAGACGGACAGACATCGTGAAATCAATAAGTGTCTTCGCAAGCTTCGCCACTTAATAAATATAAAATATTTCTCAATTTCTCAGACATACAGGTTTCTTCACGATGTTTTCCTGTACCACCGAGGTGAATGTACATAGCAAATTAGCACTTAAAACTGCAATTTAAACTTTATCTGGTGCTGGTGTGGATCGAACCTGAGTTTCTCGAATACTATGAAATTCACAGCGAACGCTTATTATTATTATTAGCTACCACAGCTTTAACTAGTATCTTTCAAAAACCCCTATTTCCACACAATAGCTTCTAATGTCCAGGCTATAATTCCTCTATACAGTGTGTCTAAACGCAATAACATCATAAAATAAATAATTAAAAAAAATTAAAACCCGACTGCAAAAAACAATTTAAAAGTAAAAATACTAAAACGACCGAAACAAGATTGAGAATAGAATACATAATTGAAATAAAGTATTAACAAAGTAAACTCTACTTCGGTTTAACAGACTATACTATGAGCTGAAAGCCTAAGTTAAATACCCAAATTTAGTTTAGTAGCAAGCGGAACCCATTAATTTACTTTCGGTTTATACTTTGCAATTGGGTCTCGCCTGCTACTAAGCTTAATTTGGGTATTTGACTTAGGCTTTCAGCTAATAGTATAATCTGTTAAACCGAAGTAGAGTTTACTTTGTTAATACTTTTTTTTCAATTATGTATTCTATTCTCAATCTTGTTTCGGTCGTTTCAATGCATTACTTTTAAATTGGGTTTTGCAGTCGGGTTTTACATTTTTTTTTTATTTTAGACTTTTTAGTGTCCCGACACACTTTTATGAACTATATTTCATATGATAGCACGATGTCCGACACAAACATGTCCCATTTTATGTTTTTACCATTTTTTCAAAAACTTTAAACCGATTGATTATTCCTAATTAAATTTAAAGATATAATTTATATATACATATATCTTTGCAATCGCCTTTTAATTTCCTTTATTTTGATACCCTACTCGATAGATTTGGTTAATTTTTTTTAAATAACGTAATACTATTTTGCACCAAAATCCACCATTTTGTTTATTTTTTCCAAAAAGCTGTCTAAGGACACTTGGGTTTCTAAGACGAATAAAACGATACCTTAATTGTCGAAATCCATCCAGCTGTTTGGTAGATACGAGGTAATAAAGAAATTTACAAACATACAAGATACGCGCGAAAAACTTAACGAAAAATATGAGATATGTCGTAAAGAAGTTACACTTAGTACGTGTATGCACAATTACATCCACAACATTTATTTTATTAATAACACAACCATTTTAAATATATTCATTGTTTCCCTGGCCCCTGAGCTAGGATAACTATGTTTCTGGGAACCAGTTACCTCTTAAAGTACACTTAGTCCAAAGATCAATAACACTGAATTTTCTCGACTTCATGTTTTTATAATTTATACTTGGGATTGTTATTACTTAATGAAACTCCAGCTTTCTTTTTGTTATTTATTAGACAAACAATTGTACTTCTTTTACAATATTTATTTTACACTACTGATCCGGCCTCGCTTCGCACGGTTGATTTCTGAATATCTATTAATTTTATTAATAGATATTCAAATTAAGTTTAGTAGCAAGCAGAACCCATTAATTTTCTTTCGGTTTATACTTTGCAATTGGGTCTCGCCTGCTACTAAGCTTAATTTGGGTATTTGACTTAGGCTTTCAGCTAATAGTATAATCATATTCAAAATCAAATTAATTTTATTAATAGATATTCAGAAATCAACCTGATTATTCTGATAATCCTTTCCTTGGCAGTCGAGTAAAAACCTTAAATAAAACTATGTACGATGTTTGCTGTTTGCAGCCTGGGATAAGTATGATATCCGGACGTCAAACACCTCAGTCACAACGAGATCATGGGTGCTGTTAAACACCCAAAACGTTGGAGAAATAGAAATAAAAAAGTATGAAGTTGATAAAAAAAATAAGTTGGTTGTAACGTGATAAAATCCGTAAAGTTTTTGTATAAATAAAAAAAAAAACGTTGCATTAAAACGTATTAAAATACATATAAAAGGTCATACAAATTCATTATTTCGTTAAATTAACCACTTCAATGTTAAAAGTGGAATAAACGTCGTCAAAGCACAGCTCAAAGTGCATCATAGCCTTTCATTTAAGACCGTCAAGCCCAGGTAATCAGGAAATTAGTATCTTTTACTCTTTGATACATGAGATGTTTTTTTTCATCTCCTTTATCACCCTACTCACGTCTCAGCGGGTCGACGATCACAGAGTTGTTAATTCGACGCGTGTTACCCACGTGCCGTTACCGAATGCACTAATTGATTATAATAACCCCTCTTTTTTATTCCCATTTAAAGAAGGGGAGAATATTGCGTCCTAATTGACGCATTTTATTTTAGTGTGAGAATTGCACGCGTTTTGTGCACTCCTTTGTTTTATTGTTGTCGTTTGGAGCTAATACTTTCGAATACAGCTACGATTACATGCTCGTATAAATGACAGATAAACAAAAATGCTTTGTTTAAAATGTTATTTAAAAAAAGCAGAGGGTTAGTATTTTATAGTATTAGAATAGAGAAGCTAATTATACAAAATGACGTTAACCCGTAAAATAGCAGCTTAATGCTGCTGTGTTTCGTATAGTGAGTGTAGAGAACCTGAGATCATTTTTACTGGAAAAGAGGCATTCTATCTTAGCCCTGACGGTTGACAACGCGTCTGCATTTTAATTTGCAAACGAAGATAGATGTAGATGTATATGGGCCACAGCAACCACTTACAATCAGGTGGACTGTGTTCTCGTTTGTCACCATTATCCTATAAAAAAAATTACTTCTTCTTTCCATCTGGTCCTTTGTAGCCTAAAGTTCTTATTACAACTTGGAGGGAAAATGTTGCTGCTTAATCACTAATAATTATTTAAGTGCTATAGACTGATTGTCGTTCGGATTCCGAACTGAATGATGTTGGGGATCAGCACCATCTGTGCGAGATTATTTATATTTTTACTGATTTATTTAAATTTTATGATTTTTAGTCTATGTTCCATTTTCTACAAAGAACGGATTACTAACTCTGTGCTCACTATAGTATGTGCCATATCGATTGAGAAAAACGGACAATGACCTCAGATATGAGCCGAGTGTCAAAAGGCGTAACTTACAAAATCTCAATTTAGATGTGATAACAATATTTAAATATTGATATTATTCCCACTTCTAGGTCAGCACATATGTTTTGTTTTTTTGTTTCTTAAATAATATTGTCTGTGGTTCCTATAAACATAGTAAAATCTTACGGTACATCGCGAAAAATGTGTTATATTTTATATTTCAATTTATGGTAAGTAACGCAGCAATTCATTTAATAACAGTTTCATATTAAAAAAATATTTGAAGCAATATAATCACCATATTGAGCTTTTGCAAATTCATCCCTTTAAAATAAACAAAACGCGCGTTACGTCAGTTCGTTCTAAAAGAAACGTGACAATGGCAGCCAGAGATGCGTCACCTTTTTTGGGCCGGTCCGCCATTTTGTTTTCATTCGTGTTCGGATAGCGCTTGCGTGTGTACGTCTCGGGTAATTCATAGCATTCATTGCATTGTTTTAGTTGAGTTTTTACTGTTAAATTTGTTATATCGTTAAGTTTTTGTTTTTTGAATCTGTTATATTAGTTTTACTGTGACGGTCGTTACTAAATCGACATGAGTTCAGGAGAATTTGGTGAAGGACCCGGTCCTTCAACATCAAGTGGAAAGAGACGTCGCCGACCCATAATAAACGTAGCAGGTACGTACAAATAGGTACAAATGCGACGACGTAGCCTTTCTATTTCTTAAAGCGCTCTTTTTATGTGACCATGTGGTATTTATTTTCTAAAACAATATGTATTTATGTGATGTAGTACTATGGTAGTATATTTTTGTCATTTATTTACAGGCCCATCTTCTGGAGCACCTTTAACGTCACCAGTAAAAAAGAGAAAACCTACCACTTTGTCGGTCGGGGAACAAGAGATTATCATTAATGTATACAAATATGTCAAAAACACCTGGCCCGAAGACGTGTATCCTTCAAACGTTAATATGGTAGAAAAGGTTTCGGAGATCTCAGGAGTCAGCAAGAGCACTATATATCGCGTATTAAGCGTGTATAGAGATTCCCATAAAATACCAGAAAAGGGAATAATTAATAAAAGAAAAAAGTCTGTAATTGACAAGTTGGACGATTTTGATAAATCGGCTATAAGAGCGAAAGTGCATCAGTTCTTTCTTGCAGGAGAATTACCGACTTTAGACAAAATTTTGCTCAGTATAAATCAAGATGACCAGTTGCCAAACTTGAGCAAAACTTCCCTGCGACGTGTGTTGCGCCATTTAAAATTCAAATATATAAAGAGAAACAGAAAAAGTGGTCTAATAGATCGCCCAGAGATAGTTCTGTGGCGTACCAGATATTTGAGAGAAATACAAATATTAAGAAACGAGGGACGTAACATTTTTTACCTTGACGAAACATGGATTAACGCAGGTCATACTATGGGAAAGGTATGGGAAGACACCACAATTGAATCTTCTCGTCAATCACGGTTAGAAGGCTACTCTACTGGCGCGAAAGCCCCTTCGGGTAAAGGAAAGCGATTAATAGTTGTACACGTTGGCAATGAAAATGGCTTTTTGGAGGGATGTGATTGGGTATTTGAATCATCATCTACTGGTGACTACCATGAGAGTATGGACGCTCTCCATTTCGAGGACTGGTTTAGAAAAGTAATAGAAAAACTGCAAAGCGGCGATGTCATAGTTATGGATAACGCTAGTTACCACTCCAGACGTTTAGAAAAAACCCCAACAATGTCTTGGCGGAAACAAAATATGCAGGAATGGCTAGAATCTAAACAGATCGCATACGTGCCCTCGGACACAAAGACCCACTTAATGGAAAAAATAAAGGCAGTTAAAGATAACTATCGAAGTTACGTCACCGACGAGATGGCAAAAGAAAAAAGCATCACAGTGGTAAGGTTACCTCCTTATCACTGTGAGCTTAACCCCATTGAACTTGTGTGGGCAGATGTGAAAGGGTACGTTGCACGAAAAAATACAACTTTCAAGTTAAAAGATGTTAAAAATTTACTTAAAGATGGTTTAACTCAAATCACGCCAGATAAATGGAAAAACTGTGTTCAGCATGTCCTTAAGGTTGAACAAAAAATGCGTGGCATGGATGATAGAATTGACCAAACTGCAGATCGCTTTATAATTAATGTTACAGATAGTTCATCAAGTGAAGATACGAGTGATGATTGCACCGAATAAAAATAAAGTTCTTATATAATATTAAAAATAAAGTTTTATCTTTTGCATAAGTACGTACTTATTCGGTGTCGTTATCACTCGAATCTTTATATGTGTTATAAATTAATGTTTTTTGTTGTTAAATGAATAAAGTACTTTATAACAATAGATGATTTTTCTTCTACAGCGATCTTTCACATAACTTTTTAATAATAGTTAATAAATATATATTATATCAATCATTATAAAAAAATCATTATAAATAAAGAAAGTACTACATATAAAATGTGCCTATATATTGAAGGTTTGTAACCCCTGGTTAAAGGACCGAAAGGTCATTGTCCGTTTTTCTCAATCGATTTGGCACATACTATAGTGCTGGCGCTTTCTTGAAAAGGCCTATAAGCAGAAGTGACTTAATAAATACTATGTATAGTGACTAAAAAGAATGCCATTAGTGGAGATTAAAAGAAATAGTGAATGTTCCGTACCTTTGACAATTGATTAGTCACTATACACTATAATACATTGAGATTATGACTCATACAAATTTAACTTCATCGGCCCTAACTGGGAATTCGAGCTCAAAAAAGCTTCGTAAGTTTTTTATATCTACATTTTTTATTTTTTCATATCAATACACTACTTATTAATATTTATTAAGACAGTCATTATTAGTATATTTATTACTTAGTTACTTTATTAATAGAGTTTATTAGTACAGTCTTACTGATAAGGAAAAATAGTGAGCTTTCTCTATTCAAAACCTTTTTAAAAAAGAAAAACTACATTTTTCTCTATGTTCTATCTATTCTTAACTCCAATCACCTACCGTTCCTTTTTGGAACTCTTAATATTGTATCAAAATAAAAATGTTATAATTTGCTTTCATTCATGCATTGTGTGATACACGCAGTCATTTTGAAAACTCTTAAAGTCCAATCCAAAATATAACTTAAGTCACATCTTTATGAAAATTCTCAAAATAATGTTAAATAATAAACAGTAATTGAAACCGACTTTACGTATTTAGGGTTGTTTTATCAAAGAAGGAACTCTTTAAAGTTTCGGTCTCTCTGATAGTAATTATTTGCCTAATCCAACCATAATAACCAAACTAAATTAAATTAAATAAATTAAGTTTCAGCGTAATCGGATAAATGATATAGGGAATATTTATTTTAAGCTTGGCAGGCAGATTCCGCTGAGAAAAATGTGTGAGTAAAAGATATGCCATCAAAAACGTAACTTTTAAAAAAAGCCAAGTCTCGCAACTTAGTTCTTCTACCGTAAAAAGTTGTGAGATCCATGTAATACCAACTCGGTTAATTTATTCAGTTCCTACTTAAGGGTCCTTCTGTCTTAAATTATTACATAATTAGCTAACCTAACAAAATCTTCTAGTGACCATATTAATATCAAAAATCTTTTAAGTTTCAAATAAATAGATTGACTTGGCCATCGCATGAAAACACAATGTATCTGTCAAGTAATACATATTATATTAAATTAGATTGTTTAGTGCGATTGCCAAGTCAATTTTTACCTACTAATATTACCTATTAATATAATTATTCATATTAATATTATTATTGGTACCTATCTACACATATTAATCCATTATATTATACATAATATAGGTGGTACACTGATTCATTCACTGCAAATGTAACTTTGTAATCCTATATATTTAAATGGGGTTAAAAAGTTATTTATGCAGTTGGTGTATCTCGAAAACTAGACCGAAATTGCAAAATATTTTAATTTTTCCTTGATTTATATATTAAACAATGATTGTATTCCAAATTTGAAGCTTCTAGGTGTGCTAGAAGTGCCTTAGAGTTTTGATGATCGGTCAGTCAGTGAGTGCCAAAATTAAGAAACTACTGGTGCAAATTTAATGAAATTTGAAATATACCGAGTTTATACAATGCCTACTTGGATGCTATAAATTTAGGCTTCTAGTATTATCCACAACGAAATTATAGGGTTTCGAAAATGGCCTGAACTGCTTCGAGAAAAGGATGGTACGGCCGTGTCGCTTTTTTGCTCGACTTGGCGGGGGCACTGCCGTGCTCCCAGAATATTGTGTTTTTATACTCCATTCAATCGTAAGCTTACTTTATAAATGGACCTTACAGAGAATACTCAGACCGTCGTGTCGTAGATATTTGCTATAATATCTTTATGAAGAAGAAAATTTATATGTCGACTACAGCGGTTCTTAAATCTTCATATAGGATTCGATCATGCAGAGAAACTTAATTATATTAACATAATCTAGTTTAAACGTCAGTGTGTATCTCGTATTATAATGGTCATTAAAATTCAATTGTTGGCGGCCACCCCGCCGAGTCCATCTCAGGAAAGCCCCTACACTGTTGTAATAAGTCTATAAAGGCTGCATAATTGCAAATCATTTGCGGGTTTTGTCGTCATCGTGGGGGTCGTATTCGGAATTGTGATTGAATACAAGTTTTTAATAGGCTGAGCACTTTATGCTTTTTATACATAAGGATTTTTATGTTTTTAAAGACGAAGATTAAAAAATTAATGAAAGTTGAAAATAAAGGAGTGTTACTCTACTGTACGTCTCAGAGATATATGTCTCCTTCTATTTCTGAGATATTTATGGAATAGTTAGTCCCCTGCGCTGCTCTATTATGTGTTGGCGAATTTCATATTATATCCCCGAAAACTTAAATTTTTTGGACATTGTTTTCTTACGATGTTTTCCGTCACCGCCGAGCAAGTTGTGGTAAAACAGCACTTGAAACTGCAATTAACAATTTCATTGGTAATGAGGTTCAAGCTCTTCAAAGTTCTTAATAGGAGTTTAAGAGTGCTCTGAGGAATTGTTTGAATTAATACCAGCCGCCAAATTTCACGAACGCACATCCAGATCATCTGGAAGATTGGCGGTTCACCACTGTGCGATTTAGATGTTTTCTTTTTTGCACGAATTCCTTGTGTAATCGATTACCACCAGCGATTTTTCCGGACCGATACGACTTAGGAAACTTCAAGAAAAGAGCCCACTCCTTTTTAAAAGGTCGGCAACGCATCTGCGATTCCCCAGGTTCCCCTAGTGTTGCTGTTGTTCATGGGCGGCGGTAGTCACTTACCATCAGTTGGGCCGCATGCTCGTTTGCCCCTCTCTTATAAAAAAAGTACTTAACCGCTGAATTACTTTAGCTATAACTGAGACGTCATGGAAAGGAACGTTTTGAATCCGGTTCGTTTAAGATTGTCACGTGAATACAGCGCCGCCACACTATTACGACTGCTAGAAACCTCCTTTGTACATTTTAGTCCAAATAAAGATACAACAAAGGCAAAAACGAACTGGCAATGGCCATGATATATTGAAAATTGATGGAGAAAAAAAATCTCGAGTGGCAGACTCGTACAGGTAAGCGAAGTGTAGAGCCGCCCTGCACTAGATGGACTGACGACCTGATGAAGTGATTAAGCGTTTGACCGCTGGAGGGCCTTCAAATAAACGTTATGGTTTTAGATATGTGTCCTTATTTATTTATTTATTCTTTATTGTATTCCTTAATCTAAAAGAATACAAAGGGCAGACTTAATGCCTTGTGGCATTCTCTACCAGTCAACCCATGGAGTGGTGAGAATTTGAAGTAGGTGTAGCAATATAGAATAAAAACAAAATAGAAATTATAATTAATTACGTTATATATACATTTTACTAATATATACAATAAATAAACTATAAAATATATCCTATTTAAACATGTATACAAAAATATACGTACATACATATGAATACATATATTCATACCAACATACATACACAAATAGTACATATAAATAACTATAAATATATACGTCTAAAATATAAATGACATGGATGATTCACGTAAGAAGCGTTGTCTTTAACAGATGATTACGCACTAACTTTTTAAAAGCGAACTTATTGGGAGCTTTTCTGATGTCGTCAGGCAAGGAGTTCCAAAGGCGTGCAGCCTGCACTGTAAAGAAGTTACCATAGAACTCGGTGAAGTGAACTGGAATGGTCCTTGTGCATTTTATGTGTATAAACCGCCTCCACGATGAAGCAACAAATTCTACTAAGAGGTTAATATTTTTTAAATAAAGAAAAGTAAATAAAAAGAAAAAAGCTAAAGACAAATTCTATAGTTCTTAATCATGTGAAGGTGCTAGGAATGGTCATAAATAAGGTAATAAGAAATGTAATGGTCATATAAAATAATTCCACAGTCACAAAGCGCGCCTTCTGCTTGCGTAATAAAGTCGTTTAATTGTCTCATTTCATAGCTGACGATATTGCTTGCAATTATTATTTACAGCAGTTTTATTCTTTATCTACCCACAGACGTACTTAATGGCACTCGACAGCTTCTTTAAAGAAATAACGATCACATCCCGTAAATTTTACTTCCAATGGCATGTTGACACGTCAGCTTCTATTATTCATATTGCAGATATTTTATTATCTTTCTTTGAATGCTTTTAATACATATAATTGAACATTATTAATTAGTATCCGAACGCTGAGTTTAGTGAACAGTAAAAAAACGTCAGTTGCGAAACCGTACGCTTCGTGTAACGTCATCACTTTATCTATATACATTTTAAAATATAATTGAAGGATATCTCTGTAATATTAAAATGAAATTAAAACATAAATAACAATTATTTTATTTTTGTCTGTCTGTCTATCCAGGCTAATTTTCGGAATGGCTTGATTGTATATGAAACTTTACGAACAAATATAGAGCAATGCAAGGAGTGATCTAGTTAATATTTTTATTCGAAAAACTGGAAGATTTAAAAAAACAAGAACTGAAATAAATGACTCTACTTAGGCAAAGCCGGGGCGTGTTGCTAGTAATTAATAATAATCCACTACCTCAATTTATCTCGTGGTCTTGTAAGAGATCTTTTTGATTTGTACACTTTTTCGCCTAGGCCCCATCTGCCAAATTCGTACCATGCGATAAGGAACTTCGTTCGAAAAACATGCGTGAATGTCTTGGAACACTCGGTTGAAACGAAGTTCCTTTCGTAGTATATTATTATTGATAAACGTATTATATTATTGATTAACAAATACAAATAAGTTTATTACTAGCGTCTATTAAAATGAAGCGTCATTTAAAATAAAATAATATTTCTTTCATTTTGAGATAAGAAAAAATGCGAGGTAGATGGGTATTATTCCATCTCGCTTTCTTACAGCTGCCAAGGCTGTCTACACTACGTCAGAAGGGGTCGTGACGGAAAAATCTTACACTTTTTATTACGTTCCATATTACAATTTTTGGAACTTCGTTCCAAAAATTAACTACATATTAATTCAAAATTGAAAAAATTACATCTGTATTCTAGTAGCATATTAGAACTATTTTTTTTATTGGATAAGGGTGACAAACAAGCACACAGTCCACCTGATGGTAAGTGGTTGCTGCAGCCCATAGACATCTACATCTATCTTCTATTACAAATAAAAATGCAGATGCGTTGTCACCCGCGAGGACTAAGATGGAATGTCTCATTACCAGTAAAAAGGGCCTCCGGCCACCTGCACTCACCAAGCGAAACGCAGAGGTAAACCTCTACTTCACGCTGGTATTCTGTGAGGTCGTGGTACCACCCCGGTTCGAGCCGGCCCATCCGTGCGACAGCAAAAGCTGCCGCGTGGCTCCACCACTGTTATACAAGTATACCAAATTTTAATAATCTACGTCAAATGGTCTCTGAGAAAACTCCTGTGACCCCGCCAGATATGGAGATAAAGACACTGAGGAACTCCATTAGTGACCTAAAGCAATATATAAATACTGAAAAAATATTTCCGCTATACATAATAGATACGACTCATTTCTTCTTAATCCGGTGGCAGATAAGGCTTTAAACATTTGAACACTTGTTTGAAGCTATGTGTGGCACGGGACTTTGAATCATCAAAGTCTCGTGCCACAATGTTCAAATAAGTGCGCAAAGAAATGCACTTTGCCAAGCGGTTTTGGTTTTTCAGTGCACATCAAAGTGTTCAAAGTCGACATTGTTCAAATGTTTGCGTAGCCTGCCACACTTCCGCAAAGTACAATCGTAAAAAATAACATTAAGTAATATTCTCTTTGTAATGTAACTATGTAACGTAAGTATATTGATAACAACGTCCATTCGCACCTGCTTTTCGACCGCGTTTTGATAGATTTTTTTGCACATCTAATAAATAATGACATGCACTTAAATCGTAGATGCACAGACCACGGCCCGCGGGCCGCATGCGGCTCGCCGTTCGAATACTGGTGGCCCGCCGACAGCAAAAATAATACTCTCGTACATTCGAAAAAGTAATTTGAATCTCGCGCGCGCGCTCTTAAGTGCGCTTATCGGTGCGCCGTGCATGCGTCGTTAACAGCGGTCGGTAATGTTCGTGCTGATCTCGGTTAAATTCGTTTTCTTGAGGAACGCGCCGCCGCGGTGACCGCGGCAGCGCGGTGGCGGCTTATCCACTGCTTATATTGTTAGAGCAAGCGAAATAGCAATAATCCCGAACTCCAGATTGCTCGCGTAGGTAGATACACGAAGCTTCCAGAGTCGGTTTAGTGATTCTCCAGAGAGGTTTCGACTCTATACGCGCGGTATAAAAGCCACGCTAACCGCAGCGACTGACAGTTCTGTTTTAATTTGGGTGTCGTAAGTGTGCGTGTAAAGTGTCAATAGTTCTAGTGTAGATTTTAACTCGACTAGCCGGTGTCATATATTTTGATCCACATTCAACGTAGATTTCCCGTCAAGTGCCGTGTATAATTGTGTTGTGAAATCGTAAATAAAACTCTGTTATTAATAAGTGTTTCCCTACCTATTTAATCAATTATTTTTGGTAATTTAAAAAAGGATGGGTAATATAAGTAGGTACTGTAATTGTTTTTAGGTGCTGTGTTAATCCTAGCCAGGATTAGAACGCAACATGGACAAGCCAGGACCTAGTAAAAAAACGTAAGGTTAAAGATGAAAATCGGCAGTTTTAAGAAATTTGGACTAAGAAATACTTTTTTGTATGGTCGCATAATAAAGTCGTTTGTTTAATTTGCAAGAATTCTGTTGCAATTGCAAAGGAATATAATGTAAAAAGGCACTATGAAACGCAGCATCCTACTTTTACCAAGTTTACAGGCGAATTAAGAAAGCAAAAAATGTTGTCTTTAAAACGGGAGGTTATTGGTCAGCAAGCTATGTTTACAAAATCCATTCAAGATTCAGAAACAGCTACAGAAGTTAGTTATGAAATTTCTCGAATAATAGCAAAGCGAAGTCGCCCCTTCAATGATGGAGATTTTGTAAAATAATGCATAGAAATTGCCCCTAAGAAAATGTGTCCAGAAGCAGTAAAAAAGTTTGAGAAAATTCAACTGAATTGTATGACTATCCAAAGACGAATTATGTCTTTGTCAGGTAATATTACGGAACAATTAAATGAAAAAACTAAGATCATTGAATTTTTTTCATTAGCACTCGACGAATCCACTGATATTAGTTCCACAGCTCAACTTCTGATATTCATACGAGGTGTTACTCAAGATTTTGAAGTCTTAGAAGAGTTATTAGGAATGTGTTCATTGAAAGGTCAAACCAGAGGAGTTGATATACTCAATGTACTTTTAGATGAGTGTTCAAAAAATGATTTGGACTTATCAAAATTATCGGAAGTTGCGACTGACGGTGCTCCTTCGATGATTGGTGTCAATTCTGGGCTAGTTACTTTGCTGAAAAAGCATCTGCAAGAAATAAACATAAACGCTGAAGATCTCATGCAGATTCACTGCATTATACATCAAGAAGCCCTCTGTTCTAAAAAAAATGAATTTCAAAATGTCATGAAAGTGGTAGTTTCGACTGTAAATTTCATAAAATCACGAGGACTCAATCACAGGCAATTCAAACAATTCCTTGATGACATCGAAAGCGAATATGGAGATTTACTGTATTATACAGAAGTAACAGAAACAGAAACAGAAACTTTTTTATTCAATATAGATTATAAATAATACTTATTGAAAATCACTATTTTGTATAATTACCACTGGTTCGAAAAAAACCTCTGTCCTGGGAAGAACTAGCAAGAAACCCAGCGGGACTTTTTTTTTAAATAACAGCTTACAATAATGTATGTTACACAAATTAACAACACAACAAATTAGAAATAGCTTGGTAGCGATCACCTCATTTCCAGGGGTTATTATCATCTATAAATTATTTAATACAATAATAACCCTTTTTATACAAACTTAGTTTAATAAAGTTTTTGAAATTTGAGCAGGTCAAATTTTGTATATTTTCTGGAATTTTGTTGTAAAAGCGTATACATCGCCCCAAGAATGAATTACTGACTCGATGGAGTCGAGTGACTAATACTACTAGCTTGTGTCTGTTCCTAGTATTTACAGAATGAATATCACTTATTTTTGTAAAACTACTTTTATTTTTGTGTACGTACATTATATTTACATAAATGTATTGAGAGGCCAAAGTTAATATATTAATTTCCTTAAATTTTTGTCGAAGCGACTCTTTAGGCTTTAAATCATAAATTGCTCTTATGGCCCTCTTCTGTAAAACAAATATAATGTCAGTGTCAGCTGCGTGTCCCCATAGCAAAATACCATACGACATGATGCTATGGAAATAGCCAAAGTAAACTAGTCTAGCTGTTTCAACACTAGTTAGACTTCTTATCTTTTTTACGTCATATGCTGCAGAACTAAGTCTGCTTGCTAGTTTTGATATATGGGGGCTCCATTGAAGCTTCGCGTCTAGTGTGATTCCAAGAAAAATGGTGTTATCTACAAGACTCAGTTTCTCCTCATTTAAAATTACATTAGTATTTAATTGTTTGACATTTGGAGTCATAAATTTCATACATTTTGTTTTAGTGCCATTTAAATGCAAATTATTAACATTGAACCAATTTACTAATTTAGATATAGCATTATTTACTTCGTCATATTTTAGCAATTGTCGACTTAATTTGAAAATTAAAGAAGTGTCATCTGCAAATAATACTATATCATGGTTATCTCCTACTATGTAAGGTAAATCATTAATGTATACAAGAAACAGAAAGGGGCCGAGAATTGAGCCTTGAGGCACGTCCATCTGTACCATCGACCCGGAAGAACTCATACTGTTAATCACAACTTTTTGCGTTCTCTTACTTAAATATGAAATAATTAATTTAAGAGCATCACTTCTTACACCGTAGTGTTGAAGTTTCCTGGTGAATGTTTCATGGTGAACACAATCGAAGGATTTGGATAGGTCATAAAATATACCCAAAGCTTCCTGTGAATTCTCCCATGCATTAAATATATATTTAATTAGCTCAACACCGGCATCAGTTGTCGAGCGACCCCTTATGAAACCAAATTGATTTTTATGAAGTAAATTATTTATATTAAACAAATTTACCATTTGATCAAGAATAATTTTTTCAAAAATCTTACTAAATGTTGGTAGTACAGAAATAGGTCTGAAAAAGTAAGGTGGCTAAGTCGTGGATTGACATTGGAACGATTTCTAAATTTAATAGAAGAAATTGGAATATTTCTGGTGGAAAAGCAAATGGATGTCCAGGAATTTAAAAATCCTGATTGGTTGTGTGATTTGGCTTTTGTAGTTGATATTACAAATCATTTGAATGTCTTGAATACACGGCTTCAAGGCAAAAATCAACTGATATCCCAGCTACGCTCATGTATCATCCTTTCAATGCAAGCTGACACTTTAATTGCAATTGAATTCTGGAAAGTACAATCATTTTCCGAATTATAAGAAAATGGCTGAAAAATTCAACAAAACTGCGATTAATTTCAGTTATGTAGAAAAGCTAGATATTTTGATTCAATCTTTTCAAGACAGATTTTCGGAGTTTAAAAAAGTGAAACCTCTGTTGGACATATTCAGCAATCCTTTCACGATTTCTGTTGAAAATGCGCCAGAGTCAATGCAGTTAGAAATTATCGACATTCAAAACGACCAAGATTTACGTAACAAATTCAACGAAGGAGACTTGCTGAACTTTTACCGCTGCATTGATAAAAATACGTACAAAGAGTTGCGCATAAAAGCTCTGAAATGTGCCAGCTTATTTGGTTCTACCTATATATGTGAATAAACCTTTTCAATACTAAATAATAATAAAACAAAAATCTAAACCGTCTTGCAAATGAAAGTTTGGAAGCAGTTTTACGTGTTGCTACAATTAAATTTGAGCCAAATATAAAAAAGATTGTAAGCACTATGCAGTGCCACGCTTCAAATTAATAAATTCTTTTCCAATTTTAATACATTATTATCAATTCTTTATTGTCTTTAATTACCTATACTTCTGGCGGCCCGCCATCAGTTCATAATTTGCCCGAGAGGCCCCCTTAGGTCTTAATAAGTCTGTGCATCACTGACTTAAATAAACCTAGCAAGCTAACAGCATAGCAAAGTGGCGAAGCAATCAGCTTTGTAGCGGAATCTAACGGAAAAAAAAATTCAAAATAGGAGGTTCAGATGCCTGGGTGATCAGTAATCGATTGCTGAAAACAGAATTTGAAACTTAGAAACCGTTCTCGAGATAATAGTGGGACAGACGGACAGACGGGCGGACAGACGGACAGACGGACAGACGGACAGACGGACAGACATCGTGAAATCAATAAGTGACTTCGCAAGCTTCGCCACTTAATAATACAGGCACCCTGCATCCACAAAATCGTCATCCATTTTGTTTGTCGTTTATCAACGTACTGTGTAGAGATGTGTTTGCATAGCATGTCTGGCAGGTTGTGCCAATTAGTGTTCAAACAAGTGCTCAAAGTCCTTAAAATAAGTGTTTAAATGTTGTTGCTACATCTGCCACCGGCTTTAAGCAATATTACCACCTTTGTTTATTTAATAAGCTCATATAAAATATATTAAATTATATTGTACACCCAAAAGAAAACCAATGTTGATGATGCGACATTATCATCATCATCATTTAAGCCATGCTGAAGATGTATAATGTTTGTAGCACGGATGGGTCGGCTCAACCGGAAAATGACAACACTCTTACAGAACACCATCGTAATTTTCGTATGGTGAGTGTAGAGAACCGGATATCCGTTTTACTGTAAACGATGCATTGTATCTTAGTCTTCAAGTGTTATAAATTACAGGTAGATCTTATTCAAAAACTTACAATTATAGCTATCTCATTTGATCTATAATAAATTGCTATAAATTTTAATCGTGGAATTTCTCCTATCTTTAGGTACCTAATAAAAATGTATACACGACATTGGTATGTGTATATTTTATCTAGAGTATTTTCTTTAGTGGATGAGTCATTTTGTCCCCCAAACATGGGTCAATGTCACACGATCCTATACGAAAGGGAAGTAGATATAAAACCTCCATGGATTTTTCACACAACGTTTTCTAAAGTTATCCTAAAATCCTTGTTCTTAAAGTATAGTTTTCTCTACAGAGCTATTTATCGATGTTTGAAAGAGTAAGCTATAAGAATATCTAATGGGGTGAACGCGTAACTATTCGCGAACAAGGGGAGATTGCAGATTAACTACAAGGCGACAGATAATAAAATATAATTACTCAATTATATTATATCGATCGCCAAGAAGACCAGCAGTGGGCTTTTACGGGCTGATGATATATGAAGGCTATAATTAATAACCTTTATTATTATTGAAGAATAGTAAATTGCATAATTTATCTTATACAAACATATTTTTTCTTATAAATAAAACGTCCAAACTAGGATACCCTGTGCTATCTCCCAGCTCCCAATTTAGGATGATCTACTTGTTTTTTTTAAATATTCCAGTGACATTTTTTTCTTTTCAATTCGAGTAAGCGATTGTATGTGTGTGCGTGCGTGTGTGCGTACGTGCGTGCTGCTTACGCGCGTACGTGGGTCAGTGAGGGCGTGAGGGCGTGCGTACGTGCGATCGTGCGTGAGTGCGTGCGTGCGTGTGTGCGTGCGTGTGAACGTGCGTGTGGGAGAAATAGATTAAAACTGAATTTTAAAACTCCATTACATTCATACACACATACAGGTCAAGCTAATAATAAAAATGTGTGTTTATAAGTCACACAATCGCCATTTTAAACCGACTTCAAGAAAAGAGGAGATTCTCAATTCGACTCTATTTTTTATGTGTGTTACCTCAGAACTTTTGGAACAAAGTTCCATAACGGATGGTACGGATTTGGCGGATGGCCGCCACTAGCCCTTCTGACGTAGTGTAGACGGCCTTGGCCTGTCCTTGCCATGAAACAAATATTATTTTATTTTAAATGACGCTTCATTTTAATAGACACTAGTATCTAGTGATTCATTTATTTGTATTTGTTAATTAATAACATAATACGTTTATCAATAATAATATACAACGAAAGAAACTTCGTTCCAACCGAGTTTTCCACGAAACTCACGCATGTTTTTTTTTTCTAGGTGAACTGATTTTGATCGTCCTTTTACTATTTGAGGCCTGGTGTTACTCATGTGCTCTCTTATAAATTTGATCAAGATCTGACCAGTAGTTTTTGAGTTATCCTTAATAATGCATATTTCAGTGACTTCAAATACATTGATGATGTTATTATTTTATTTATATTGAAGTCAGTTCTACAAAATATTTAATTTTACCACTTGCTTATCGTACTTAAGAAAATAATTAAGTCCGCTTAGTAGTTACATAAAGAATAATTGCCTCTGATATACAATGCAACTATCAATAAAACTGTTACATAAAATTGTTACAAAGCCGCTATTCTTCCCTATAATGCGAAGGGGAGCCGTGGCAATTATCCAGGGGTTTCGCTAATTCCTTACGTGCTTAACACCATTAGTGCGGCTTATTTAACGCCGAACTACAGCTGTTTGATTGCCTTGATTAACAAGAATCCTGATAACAATAACCTTTTATTTGATTGCAACAACTGTTGTGAACGAATGATTTACTTTCGAGATAGGGTAGTTGTCTAGTAGATGGATAGATGTAGATGTCTATGGGCCACAGCATCCACTTACCATCAGGTGGACTGTGTGCTCGTTTGTCGCCATTATTCTATAAAAAATTGAGTACCTAGATTCTTCTTCTTGATATGTAATAAAATTTGTACACAGTATTTTTAAATATCGAAACTGCGTGGTGTACCTTGTTTAATAAAGTATCTCTAACTACCGAGTAACGAGTCCAGCGTTGAAATCCCAGGCCAAAACTCATTTGTGTCATTATTACAGCAAAATTTCACCGCAGAACATAGGCCTCCCCCATAGATTGATCATAGGTCAGATAGTTTTCATAGTTTCTATGCAACCGCTATTTTATTTTACCGTTGTTATCAGGAATCGCTTCCCTCTGTCGCCTCTTTCGTCACTCACAAGACGGTATAGGGTAGTTGATATTATTACACCGCCACTACGAGGTATGAGTAAAACACACATTATATAAATATATACATACCCTTTTCAATCAGACGATTAAGAAAGACATTCTTACTGGTTGCTTTCGTATTGTTACGCGCCACTATTAATATTTTGTACATGGCAACACTAGTTACACTAGCGCCCTCTAGTGTCGAGTAGCAGAACTAGGAGAGTCAAGATCCTTCCAGAAATTTCGGGACCGATGTGTACTCGAACATTCTAGATGTCTGATGATGATGATGAGAATGTTCTGGAAACTATCTGAGGCCCTATATAAGGCTGGTATAGACCACGACCGAGGCAGTATTGAATTGGCGATACAAGAGAATACTTCGAAGCGAAATAACTGCGAAATAAAGTGATTGTGTTTTATTATTAGTGTGGTTTTAGATTGTAATTAGTGTTGTGTAATTAAAGTGTCAATTTTGGTAATTCAATTGGCAGTTTTTAATTGTCTTGAACCCCAAGCTCGTAACAGTATGTTACTCGACAGCCCCAAAAGGAAGACTTTTTGTGGATACCTATGTAGGAATGTTTGCGTTCAGTATAAAACGACAGGGGACTATAGCCAGAAATTGAATGTTTGAGGTTGATTAATAAAAAAGATTTTGTATACAATAAGGGTGCCAAAAGAGCACTCCGTTCGCGAGATGATAGGCGAAGGCTGTGGCCCATAGATAACTTCATCTATCTTCAATTAAGAATCAAAATGCAGATGCGATGACCACTGACTAAAATGGAATACCTGGTTTCCATTAAAAAGGTTGCTCAGATCTCTAAACTCACCATACGGAACACGGCAGCATTGAACTGCTTTTATGATCTAATTTTATGCTGGTATTTTGTGAGAGCGTGGTTCTTCCCCGTTCAAATCGACCCATTCATGCTACAATTATAATAATGCAGCATGTGCATTAACTAGAATACTATGTGCTAAAAAATTCTGTGTTCATTAAAACTGAGTTTCCAGATCAAAAAAAAAAATATAATTCAGCAGAAACAGATTTGCAAACAAAAATTGTAGTTTATTGATTTATTATTTTTTTGCTTAGAACTAGAACACTCAATAATGTATCAGCAACTAACAAAACTGTGTATCAAGTGAGTTAGTAAATCTGTTCCATTCGACTCGTCCCGTCTAGATCGTATCTCCATCCCTAGTCGTAGGGGAGTCCGCCGTCGTAATTGGTCCCGATGCCGGGAAGATAACGCGGGCCGCCGTTGCTTGATTAAATGTGCAGATCCATATTCGAGCTGGAGTTTCGATCAATGAAATTAGTTTTCTTCTGTTTTTGTAGAAGTGAGGTTCATAAACAAGCATATAGTCTACCTGTAAGTGGATTCTTTTTTTAAAATTCACTTATTGAATATTGACTGCTGCATTGGTTTAGTTGTCTAAAGCGCGACTACATATCATATGATTCCTGGTTCGATTTCAGGTCTGACCAAAATCGTTATTGGGTTTTTCTGTCAAAAAATACTCAGTAGCAATCTGGGGTCAGGAAGTTGGCGGGATTTTAACCCCGTGCCTCGGAAAGCACTTAAAGCCGTTGGTTCTGCGTCTGATTTCTCTCTGGCGGTGTCGAACTGCCATCTTATCGGACATGGAAGGAATAGAGAGTTTATTTAGTTTACACACACATTAGTGCATTATAATCCTGAGCTGCATGGATGGCTGGTCTCCACTAAGACTACCGTTACTGAAATTCAGTGTGGATGACATTATTCTATAAACCCCAATTATTCTTTATTTTACTCATCCTCTTTCGATATATACGATTAGTTTCTGAAAAAGAAGAAAAATAGAGAATTTTGAGGACTTGTGAAGTCCGTACTTTGTGCAAATAAGGTGCGAACTTGTGGAGTTCACCAAAGAACATTGAGACAGCTCCAATATAGAGATAAAATAGTTTTGTGCACAAAAGTATTTTTTAATCAGGGTCACCTAAATAAGTCTTTTGACTGCCTCTCCGCTGACTCCAAAGCTGCTAGATGACATTTTTCTTGTTCATTGCTCTGTTGTTTCGTTGTCTGGGCTATATTAATAAGTTATTTGGTGGGGAAATTAAAAAGCTCTCGATGACATTAGAATGGAGACTTAATCACAGGCCTTTTCAGACTTCAAACGATTTTGCTTACACTAATGACGTCACGATGACATAGTGTTTGGGATAGGGTTGCTGCTCTGTAATTAAACGAAATCAGGGTAATTCGGTGCTGCGTGCGCCGAGGTTTTTGCTCGTTAGTCTGGACGTAGGGTCCGTTTGATAGCGAAATTTTAAGAGATTCGGAAGATTTTAAAATAAGAGTTTGTACGTGTTTTATAGAATAGAATAGAATAATTTTTATTTAATATATATTATTACAAAATACTTATTGAAAGTATTTTTTTAATTATCACTAATTCGGAAAATACCTCTGTCCTGGGATGAACCAGCAAGAAACCCAGTGAGACTTTTTTTAAACATATTTGTAGAACTTTTAAATGAATATTAATAGGACCAGCATGGTGGCGATTACCTTATTCCCAGGGGTTATTTTCATTTATGTATTCTTTGATATTATAATAACCCTTTTTTACATGTTTTCTTTAATAAAAAAATTATTTTATAAGATACTTAAAGTTTGAAACACAATATTGGACCTAAATTAACCACTGCCCCCTGCGCCGTTAATGGTCTAGTGTAAAAACACTTAGACATTAACTTTACAATTCTGACTTATTAAAGATGTTAACTTCACTAAAAATTTTTTTTATATATACGTAAAATGGAATGACATTATCTTCTTATTTTTCAATGCAATAAATATAAATTTCGTTGATCCAGTGTCAATTTTTTTAATCTACTACGATGTCAAAACGAGGGTGTAAATTATTGTTCCGAGTTTGGATGGCTGTCAGTGTACAATGTATTTTTGTAAAATGAACTAAACCGAATAGGAGAAATTACTGGATTAACGTTAAAAAATAAATAATAATTTGTGTTTAAGAAAAATGTAATGCCATTAAAAACATAATTTGTAAAAAAAGCCAAGTCTCGCAACTCAGTTCTTCTACCGTAAAAAGTTGTGAGATCCATGTAATACCAAGTCGGTTAATTTATTCAGTCCATAGATTGATACATAGATTGACTTGGCAATCGCATGAAAATACAAAATAACTCACAAGTAATACATATTACATTAAATTAGATTGTTTAGTGCGATTGCCAAGTCAATATATGTATCAATCTATGGACTAAATAAATTAACCGACTTGGTATTACATGGATCTCACAACTTTTTACGGTAGAAGAACTGAGTTGCGAGACTTGGCTTTTTTTTACAAATTATGTTTTTAATGGCATCTCATTTCTTTTTGTAGATAGTTATATCAAGGTAGCTATTTACACCTATTATTCCATTATACATAATATATATGTACACTGATTCATTCACTGCAAATGTAACTTTGTAATACTATATGTTTATATGGGATTACAAAGTTATTTATGCAGTTGGTGTATCTCGAAAACTGGACCGAAATTGTAAAATATTTTAATTTTTCCTTGATTTATATATTAAAAAATAACTGTACTCTTAATTTGAAGTTTCTATGTCTGCTAGAAGTGCCTCAGAGTTTTGATGATCGGTCAGTCATTGAGTGACAAAATTAAGAAACTTTGACTAGTTATAATTCTTAAACTACTGGTTCAAATTTAATGAAATTTGAAATATACCTAGTTTATACAATGCCTACTTGGTAAGTAAAAATTCAGGCGTCTAGTTTTATCCATAACAAAGTTATAGGGTTTCAGAAATGGCCTGAACTGCTTCGAGAAAAGGATGGTACGGCCGTGCCGCTTTTTTGCTCGACTTGGCGGGGGCACTGCCGTGCCCCCAGATTTAATGGTAAGGAAATCATCGCCTTAAATAAGATATAGTTTTAATTAAAAATTATCTGTAATTCCCCACGTTTCAAACAGCTCTGTCTCAACCGTGACCACATCGTGGCATAAAATATGTAAAAACGATATGTTTGTCCAAAATAGACTTCATATGTAGAATTGGTGTTAATATAATTTTGATAATGCATTAACTGCGGCTTGTAATTCAGAGAGGCGCTTTTTAGCAAGTTACTAAACAAAATAATAATAAACTCCTCCAGACCGAATTTCGATCACGGCGGCCAGCCTAGACGGAGACTACCCATCGGAGCAGGACAGGATTATACAAAACAAAATATTACACACTCAACACACTTTTTAATTATAATGAAATATTTAAAAACCGCCGTGACTGTGACTACGCCGCCGTACTCCATGGAGCAGGAAACCGCCGCGTCATCACCGTTCAGATTGCCGATGAAACCATCTCGCACGTAAGGGTTTTGCGGTCCCAAACGATGTTTGTATCATGTAAACGGATATTCGGCGTACCAACCATTTCGCTATTACATTTTGCTATGATCCTCATAAATTATATATAAACAGTAGTGCGATTTTGTAACTCAAATGGGAATCGTTTTTTGGTGAGAATCATTCCAAAAGTGCGTTAGTATGTTTTTTTTTTCGTTGTGGTAATATTTTGTAACCTAAAATAAGATATAAATATAAAATAGTATCGGTTTATAATCAAATATTTTACATAATTCTTTTAAAAAGGAAAAATGTTACGCGCCAGTATTCTTCCGTATCGTAGTGGCAGCTTACAAACATAAATTGCACAAGGACAAACATCCAGCTCTGTACGGGATTCGCACCTGTGGCCCCCAGCACTACAACGCTAAGCCACTGCGCCACTGGATATAACGAAACCATACGTCAATATAAAGTGCAACCTCTCATCACAAGGGAACCTCGTTTAGAGCCAGGGCGGCATCAGAGGCAGCTGAATTAAGTGGAGCAAATATGAGTATTTGAGAGATGACTACATATATGTGCCATTTGCTAAAGAGACTATTGGTCCGTGGGGTCCACGTGCGGTGAAGTTCCTAAAGGAACTCCATCTGCGACTGGTCGTTGTTGCTGGTGATAAGAGGGCTGGTTCTTTTCTCGCTCAAAGGCTAAGTATAGCCATTCAGCAAGGAAACGCAGCCAGCGTTCTTGGCACGATACCACGAGAATAGGACTGAATGACTATTAAAATTTCTAGTTTTAGTTTTTCTTTATTATATTATATATTGTGTGTAGTAAAAGGTTTTTTTTATATTGTGTGTAATTTACCATTTAGTTAGATTAAATTTTATACTAAGTTTTAACAGTGTAAAAAAAATAATAATAGAACATATAAAGTCAACTGCTATATCAGGATTGTGTTGAAATAGCTCAACTTAAATAACAGACTTAAAAAGTAACAAAAAATCCGAGCTAGATACCATGAAAAATATATTCATAGACATGTACGCCGCGTTGTAAGAGACTCTAGGCTGTGGCATAATAGACTACGCTCCGAGCTTTCTTATTATGTAAAGAGTACATACCATCCAAATACTGTAGAACGTATAAAATGTAATAGAAACGTAAATGTACACTTACGACCCACAAATGGGCTTCTTTTTCTGAACGGGTTGATGTACTTCACGTTTCCTCGAGTTTATTTTTTATTTTATAAAAATTTCGCAAGGATTTTTTCTCACGGTGTTTTCCTATTCCGCCGACCTCGTGGTAAATCAGAACTTTTCAACGTAATTGCTTTTTACAAAATTGGATTCAACATGTTTTTGATGGATTTTTCGCTAACAGTCAACCGCGACAATATACAACGTGTGACGGTAAAGTTGTCACACACAACAATAAATATTTCATAAAAGCTTTTAGAAAAATTTACTTCGCAAATATCCGCGTTATAAAATAAAATGATGTGTCTTACCTAGCATGAAGAGCACCTCCCGCCCTCCATCAATTGCGTGCACTATCCCCGTCACCACTAATCCCAACACCGCTACTCCCAACACAACTACACTAGGCAAGACACACCACTGATGGTTAGCTAACCACCGTAGAGTCTATATCACCTGAGGATGCCTCGTGTAGAGGCAAAACACGTGTCGTATTATCATCAGTGGTGTGTCTTGCCTAGTGTAGTAGTCTTTTTAATCGTATAAATTTGGAATCCATAATATACATACATATTTAAAATATTATAATTATATAAGAATCCTCTATACAAGTAGTTATTTTAATATTATGGTTCGACATTATTCCGATGATATCCCGGACGTCAGTCTGAGCGAGATTAGAATGGCTCTCCAGCATCTCTCCGTTTTTACGGCAAGGCCCCAGGCGAGGATGGAATTACAGCGGAGCTTCTGAAAGCGAGTGGAAAACTGGTACTTGAAGTCCTACAGAAGCTCTTTACTTCCATCCTCCATGGTGACATTATACCGGAGGCGTGGAGCAGAAGTGCGGTGGCCTTGTTCTTCAAGAAAGGTGACAACGCTCTCTTGAAGAACTACAGACCGATTTCCCTTCTGAGCCGCGTCTACGCGCTGCTTTCAAGAGTCATTACGAATCGTCTCGCGCGCAGACTTGACGACTTCCAATCTCCCGAACAAGTCGGTTTCCGAAAAGGCTTTAGCACCATGGACCACAAACATACCAATTTGCCACTATGTCTGGCGTTGTGGACTATGAGAAAGCCTTTGATTCCGTCGAAATTTGGGCGGTGCTGCAGTCCCTTCAGCGGTGCCAAGTTGACTGTCGGTATATCGATGTGCCGAAGTGCTTGTACAGTATTGCTACGATGGCTATCCGAGTACAGAACCAGAGTACGAAACCTATTCAAATGCAGAGAGGGGTAAGACAGGGTGACGTCATATCCCCGAAACTCTTCACCGCTGCATTGGAAGACGTTTTCAAGCATCTGGACTGGAAAGGATACGGTATCAACATCAATGGCGAGTACATCACTCACCTTCGATTTGCCTACGATATAGTCCTTATGGCAGAATCGCAGGACCTAAGCACAATGCTCAATGACCTCAATAGTGCTTCCCAACGGATAGGTCTTAAGATGAACATGGACAAAACAAAGATCATGTTTAATGTCCATGTCACACCTATGCCGGTAGTTGTTGAGAGCACTAAGCTCGAAGTTGTTGACGAGTATGTTTACCTGGGACAAATAGTCCGACTAGGTAAGTCCAAGTTCGACCAATCAAGTTCGGTCAATCGACGGGTTCAACTCGGTTGGGCAGCGTTCGGGACATTACGGCACATCTTCTCGTCAGGTATACCTCAAAACTTGAAAACGAGACTGTACAACCAGTGCGTGTTGCCAGTGATGACATACGGAACTGAGACGTGGTCCGTCACTGCTGGCCGGATGAGTAAGCTTAAGATCGCTCAGCGGGCTATGGAGAGGGCTATGCTCGGAGTTTCTCTGCGTGATAAACTCAGAAATGAGGATATCCGCAGTAGAACCAGAGTGACCGACATAGCCCAACGGATTAGTAAGCTGAAGTGGCAATGGGTGGGGAAGAAAGGTTTTTGTGTGGCAGCCTTGTACCGGCAGGCGAAGTGTAGGGCGTCCCCACACTAGATGGAGTGACGACCTGGTAAGATATGCAGGAAGTCGATGGATGCAGGTGGCTCAGGAACCTGCTTTGTGGCATTCCTTGGGGGAGGCCTATGTTCAGCAGTGGAATTGTAAAGGGCTGTAATGATGATAGTCCTATGGGACTGCAATACGCCAATACCCGAGAGAGGTTTACATAAGACTCAGTGGCTTTAAGTGCTTTTAGAGGCACTCAGGTAAAAAACCACCAACCTTACTTCGGCTGCTACTGTTTTCTTGACATAAAAAACCGATAAATGATTTTGTATATATATATATATATATATATATATATAATATATTACTGACGCGTTGGCCTAGTGGTTGTAGCAGTGCGCCTGCTGATTATGAGGTCCCAGGTACGAATTTCGAGTCGGCCTAAAAAAAATCAGTTATTGAGTTTTTCCATCAAGAAATTCTCAGTAATAATAATAATAATAATAATAATAATAAATTTTATTTCGTTTTTAAAAAGTACATGCCTTAAAAACTAGTACATTGGAACCTCCATTTAAGCAAATAATGCCTGTGTTTGGAGGGTCCGCCCTTCCATTACTATATCCATGTTACAAGGCAGTATGGATAAACATATTCTATATCCATATTAATGCTATATATTACTTAAATTCTATATTAATTCTATTCTTAGTTTATTTACTTGTGTGTGTGTGTGTGTGTGTGTGTATGCGCGCGCGTGCGCGTGCGCGTGCGCGTGTGTGTGCGTGTCCGTGTGTGTGTGTCTTTGCTTGCGTGAGTTAAAAAGAGTGTGTGTGATTACAGTGTCTGAATCTGAACAAATCATGCTACACAATCCAGTAGCTTCTCAGTTTCGTCACATGTCTTGTGATGAATCCAATTTAACAAAAGTTTTTTACAGTTGTGATATCTTTTGTCGTATATATAAATATCTTTGTTGTTTGTTGTTATTTTATTATAAAGAAAGGCAGAACGCGATATAAATTGTCTGCTTGCAAATGTGGTTTTAGTTCTGTACGTCTGGGCAACCATGTTTCTACGTCGTTTATTTAAATGGCATGGATCATAAGACAATGATTTGTGAGTTTTGAGGGTTGTACAGAATATATACAACTTCCTGACAGAGAGTAAGCCGCTGATACGAAATAGAAGATCGGTAGAAAAGCGTGTCTTCTTAAAGTACATAACTTTAATAAGAGAACGCTGCGCCCTCTCTAACTCCAGAAATCGAGTTTTTGCTGCACCACCCCAGACAGGAATACAGTAGGCTAAGACGGATTGAGCAAGAGCAATGTAGATTTGATTGAGGAGATAATTTGGTGAGTCCTCATCCGATTTGCCCAGCATTACATGTCTGAGGGTTTTGAAGATCCAAGTTAGTTTCCTCACTCTATTGATGACATGATCAAGGTGTGGGTACCATGATAGTCTTTGGTCTACAATTACTCTCAGATATTTTGTCTGAACTACCTTATCAATCTTAGGGCAGTTACAGGTGTTTTTATTAGAATCCGTTGTACATTCATGAATTTTTAAACTGAAGTCGGCCTGAGGTTGCGAGTTGTTGTTAGTACTAAAACATATATAGTTGGTTTTAAAAGTATTAAGGGTCAAGAGGTTGTGTTTCAGCCACTGAGCAATTCGCAACAGACCAGCCTCAGCACTAGTTTTGACCACCTCCCAAGAATCACCGGCAAATACTACAGCCGTATCATCAGCGTATGACAAAACTCTGGCGTTATAGATCTTCATGCTACATAGGTCGTTGATGTAGATGAGAAAGAGGGTAGGTCCTAAAACGCTGCCCTGCGGCACACCACACGTCACATCAACAGCTTCACTAGTGCAACCAGGTAGTTTTACTCTTTGTCTCCTGTCCGCTAAGTAACTCTCAAAAAGGGCAAGCGGAGTCCCCCTTACTCCCATTTCTTCAAGTTTATGCACAAGGATGGGGATGGACACAGTATCAAAAGCTTTTTTCAGATCGAGGAAAACCGATAGATACTTTTTACTGTTGTCAAGTTGCCTAGTTACAAAAGAGCTTAACTCCGTGATTGCATCTTCTGTCGATTTTCCCCGCCTGAAACCAAATTGTGAAGATGATAATTTGTTAAATTTATTTAAGTAATTTATTAGTCTAGTATTAAGTAGTTTCTCTAAGATCTTAGATATTGCTGGCAGAACTGAGATCGGCCTATAATTGCTAATATCTTCATCATCCCCACCCTTGTATACGGGTGTTATAATTGATTGTTTCTCAGTATCTGCAAGGAGTCAGGAAGTTGGCGGTGTCTCACCCACGTGCCTCGGAAAGCACGTAAAGCCGTTGGTCCTGCGCCTGATCTCTCTCCGGTTGTGTCGATTGATCGTCCCATCGGAATATGAAAATGAGGGAATAGAGAGTGCACTTGTGCTTGCGCATACACTTGGGCACTAAATCCTGTCCTGCGCCCATGGCTGGTCTCTGTTGAGGCTGGCCGCCGTGACGGAAATTGCGTCTGAAGGACATTATTATTATTATATCCAATATATACTATGACTATTTGTTCTCCGCGACTTCGCCCGCGTGTTATTTGGAGTTTTAATTTTTTGCGCGGAACCCTAATTCTTTTTCTTAAATGAAAGTAGCCTAAGTTACTCCTTGTAACATCAGCTATCTGCCAGTGAAAATACTATCAAAATCGGTCCAGCCGTTTCGGAGATTAGCCGGAACAAACAGACAGACAGACGGAGAGACAGACAGACGGACAGACAGACAAAAACTTTGAAAATTGTATTTTTGTTGTGATTATATATTTTCATATCCATTTAGTAAAAAGCTGTAATTTTAACATTACAAACAGACACTTCAATTTTATTTATTTGTATAGATTAGTCTATATTAAAACAAATTATTTTACTTAAGTCTTTTCTATCAATACTTTTAAAATATTCTATCAATAGCTTTAACTGGTCGGATAAATTCCATTTTTATTACATTTACATATCAATTTGCTACAAAATATATTTTTGTTTTAACAAAAATAAAATTATGTCATGTCCTACTTCTCGCAGGAAAATTCCACGCTGGCTTTGTTTCCTAGCCGAATTGCTATATTAATATCTGAGAGAAAAAGAACCAGCCCCCTGATCAAAGTTTTTATATATACTACGTATGTTGTGACTTAGAATGCATAAGGAGTTTTTAATGTATTTATTAATGTCTAGAGTAATCACCGTGGTCGTAGGATCTGTAATTAAATTACATTGGGGATTGAAACTTCTGTCAACGACTGAAGCTATATTGTTATCGTTACGATCGAATGTTGCTGTATTCATTCAAAGTACCAATTACATGTTGCAGATGAACACGCGTAATAATTTCGGATATAATACTCGAGAGCGTAATACTCCACTGTTGGACATGGGACTCTCCCCTTGTAGGGAAGATATTCCTTAATCATCACACCTGTCAGGCAAATTGTGCGATTGGATCACCAGCTTCCTTGCAGATCGGAGCATCAAGGTCGTAGTAGACGGTGCATGCTCCGACTACAAGCCTGTTAATGCTGGTATTTCACAAGGCTGTGTGCTATCACCAACGCTGTTTCTTCTGCATATCAATGATATGTTGCTAACTGGTAACATTCATTGCTATGCGGATGACAGCACTGGTGATGCTCTATACACCGGCCGTGCCAATATTTCTCGGGAAAACGTCGCCGAGTACCAGAACAAAATTGTGTCTGAAGTCGAGTTTTTGCTGAATAAAGTCTCGGATTGGGGGCGACTAAATCAAGTCCAGTTTAATCCTCAGAAGACACAAGTTTGCGCATTTACCGCTAAAAAGAACGCCTTTATCGTATCTCCTCAGTTTCAAGGCACTCCCCTTCTTGCCTCAGCCAGTATCGGAATCCTCGGAGTCGACATATCGAGTGACGTGCAGTTTCGTGGTCACTTGGAAGAGAAGGCCAAATTGGCCTCTAAAAGGCTTGGCGTGCTCTGCAGAGCGGGACAGTATTTCATGCCCGCACACTGCCTGCAACTTTACAAGGCGCAGGTTCGGCCTCACATGGAACACTGTTCCCATCTCTGGCTTACAGGACGGCTAGCAGCGCAGCGCTACCGGTGTTGGCGGGCGTATTGCCTGCTGACCTGGAAGTTTTTCGTGCGGGACGAGTCGACGAGGAGGGGACGGGTTTGGTCGACAGGGAGCGCAGGATGAAGAAGAGGGAGATGATGGCTGCTGCCGTTGCCATTTGGCAGGACCGGTGGGATTCAAGCCAAGATGGCAGGGATCTATACAAGTTTTTCCCGGACATCGCAGAGCGTCTAATCTTCAGGTGGGTCGTCCCCGATTATGCAGTATCGCAGATTCTTGTTGGTCACGGGTGTTTCAACGAGCGTCTCCTAAACTTCAACCTTAGTAACTCTGGCTTATGCCCCTGCGGCTCAGCACTGGAGAGTCGTGACCATGCTCTCTGGGATTGCGATCTGTATATTGAAGAGAGGAACGCATTATTGAACAGCCTACAAAGAACAGAAATAGGACCAGTGTACTTCCGGGACCTAGTGCTGCGAATCCAACTTTAAGGAGTTTAGGAGATATGCGTATGCATGGCATCACAAAAGGAAACAGTATGAGGACTGAAAATACGACCAGATAGCTGCGAACGCGAAATGTCGTCGCTGTGGAGTCACGCCCCAGAAGGGGGAGAAGTGAAATGTAGAGAAAAGGGACGGAACAGAGAGATTTGTAGGGAGTCAAGTAAGCGCACGTGGGAAAGAGCCACGAGCAAGTACCGTGTGCGTCTCCCGTGATTCGGTCCGTATGCCGCAAGGCGGGAAGGACCATGGGATGGTGGAGGGAATGTTCCCATCTCTGGGCAGGGGCTCCCCAGTGCCAGCTCCTTCCACTTGACCGCATCCAGCGCAGAGCGGCTCGAATCGTCGACGACCGAGTCCTTTCCGATCGGCTCGACTCAATGGTACTGCGAGGAGATGTTGCATCCATTTGCATTTTCTTTCGCATCTACCACGGGGAGTGCTCTGAGGAATTGTTCGGATTAATCCCAGCCGCCAAATTTCACGAACGCACATCGCGGCAGAACTTCCGATACCATCCACACCATCTGGATGATTGGCGGTTCACCACTGTGCGATTTAGAAGATGTTTTCTTCCTCGCACGACTTCCTTGTGGAATCGATTACCATCAGTGATTTTTCTGGACCGATACGACTTAGGGACCTTCAAGAAAAGAGCGTACTTCTTTTTAAAAGGCCGGAAACGCATCTGCGATTCTCTCCTTGGTGTCGCAGCTGTTCATTGGCGGCGGTAGTCACCATCAGGTGAGCCGCATGATCGTTTGCCCCCTCTCCTAAAAAAAAAAGATTGAAGATTTCAGTACCAGAAGTCTCGCACCTTTGACTTTAACTAAGTAAAATAAGGCCTTATTTAAACTAAAATATATGCTGATGCCATAACTACAAAATGGCATGTTAAATCAAGCGAAAACAACAAAAGGCTATAGATACGGACTATGTTGTGAATGTCCCTTATAGAGCTAAACGCTTTCCACTATCAAGCGGCGGTATCAGAGTTCCCGTCCCCGCCCGAGAACACCGGAACAATGCGACAATTAGACAATGACGAAGGCACGTGAATGTCTTAATCTACAAGTAAACGCTGTTAACATTTCCTCCTTTTTGTTGCGGGAATTACAGACGAGCGTTTAAACGCCTGAAGTTGGTATTATTTCGTTGAAAGCAGTTACTGGGTTTTTGTGTAAAGAAATTCACAGAAGCATCCTGGAGGCAGGGCATTGGCGGAATTTAACTCTGTGCCTCGAGAAGCACGTAAGACCGTTGGTTTTGTCTTGTCAGATTACCGACACACCAGGCTTTGAGAGTAAGGGAGTACTGGAGGGGAGGGCACACTCGTGCACTCTAATCCAGTCCTGCGCAGGCTAGTTTCCGTTGCGTTGAGTTCCGTAGTTTACTTTTGTTTTAATATTATAACGGTGACAAACGAGCACACAGTCCACCTGATGGTAAGTGGTAGCTGCGGCCCATAGACATCTACATCTATCCTCTATTACAAATCAAAATGTAGATGCGTTGTCACCCGTGAGGACTAATATGGAATGCCTTATTTCCAGTAAAAAGGGCCTCCGGCCACCTGCACTCACCAAGCGAAACGCAGAGGTAAACCTCTACTTCACGCTGGTTTTCTGTGAGGTCGTGGTACCACCCCGGTTCGAGCCGGCCCATCCGTGCGACAGCAAAAGCTGCCGCGTGGCTCTACCACTGTTAAACTTTATTTAAAACAAGTTTTTTTAATAAGCACGTAACAAATTGACAAACGAATAATTCAAAGTAATAAATATGTAATGCTTTTTTTATAGGATAGGGTTACAAAGGAGCACACAGTCCACCTAATGGTAAGTAATTGCTGTGGTCAATAGATATCTACATCTATCTTCGATTACGAATCAAAATGCAAATGCGTTGTTACCCCTGAGGACTAAGATGGAATGCCTCCCTTCCAGTAAAAAGGTTCTCTACGCTCAACATACGAAACACATCAGCGTTAAGCTATTTTAAGCTGGTGTTCAGTGAGAGCGTGGTCCTTCCCCAGTCGAGCCGACCCATTCATACTACAACTATACTACTAATATAGCTGCAGCATGGCTTTACCACGTATATAGTGTGGCTTAAGCTTTGACGTTGCTATCTTCAAAAGTTCACAAGGTCACTGTTGAACATAGGCTTCTAACAAGGAATGCCTAGACTGGTAGTGGGTCACATACATCCATCGGCTTCACGCATCTCTTGCCAGGTATTCACTTCATTTAGTGTGGGACGCCCTTTAAATTGCCATAGAAATACATTATTATATTTGCAAAAATATTTTTATAACTAGTTTCTTAAACAGTCGTTTTGTTAGTAAATCTTAATCTCTCACAGAATACCAGCGTAAAATAACAGGTTGATGCAGCTGCGTTTCGTTTAGTGAGTGTATAGAACCAGAGACCATTTTTACTAGATGCCTCGTGCATTCCATCTTAGACCTCAGATGTGACAGCGCATCTGCATTTTGAGTCTCAATCGAGGATAAATACAAATGTCATTGACCACAGTATCCACTTACCATCAGGTGGACTGTGTGCTCGTTTGTCATCCTTATTCTATTAAATAAAGAAGTTAAATTTTAAACTAAGATATCTCGCAACCGCTCGTCTACTAGACCCTATTGTCACGCTGTCTCCGCGACCTGTTTTCGCCCCAGATCTCAGCAAGCGTCATTTGCACTTTTCTTACAGCAGGAAAACCTCGCAGTGGAATGAAAAATGAAATTTCACCGCCAGCCGGCCGCACAATGCCATTGTACTCGCAGCATCTATTCTGTGAAGTAACGATTAAACTCTTAATCATTGAATTTTGCGTACATGTTTTTTAAGAAAAATCTTTTTTTTTAATTAATTGTAATAATTTTTATAATGGAGCCATGGTAGCTCTGAGGTAATCTGCAGGTGCGATAAGTTTGTATTTGTTTCCCGGATTTCTGAACATATGTACATATATGCCAGCAGGACTTTCCGTTTTTGGGGGTTATGATTGGTGTACATACACAGATACTTAGTCTTTTTTAATATTGTAAGTATGTAACAAAATTGTATTTTTATATAGAAAGAGGGTGACAAACGATCACAAAGTCAAGCTGGTGGTAAGTTGAAGATACGACCCAGATATAGACATCTACATATATCCTCAATTAAAAATTAAAATACAGGATCGTTGTCACCCCTATGGACTGAGATGGAATACTTCGTTTCCAGTAAAACGGGTCTCCTGTTATCTACGCTTACCATACGAAATAGCAGCATTGAGCTATAGATATTTTACGCTGGTATTCTGTAAGAGCGTGATTCTTCCCCGGTCAAGCCGACCCATTCGTGCTACTACTATAATATAGCTGCAGTGGCTTTACTACGTAAAAATGTGTACACAAATGTACACATATATAAAAATCTGAGGGAGTTATTGAGCGACAAGTTCACCGCATTGCTCCAGTGTATAATGGTGGACTACACACATGTCCTTGAACTACCTTACTCCCTAGATATACAGGTTTGCTCACACTATACGCGAAAGTTATTTTTCATATGTAAGATGCCTCAAAGATTTTATAGTGTCTTTGAGTCTTTTCGACTTAAACTACGCCCATTGGAAGATAAAATCCCTTTTCGCCGCCAGCCCCAAGGCCTGAATATAAATGCCTATCAGTCCACTATAAGCACTGATGGTTGAGGCACTGGCGACCAACCAATGATGGAAAACCTGTTCAGAAAACACTGAACCCTAAATTAACAGCTGATGATGGGTAGCAGCATAACCAGATCGAGAGTAACAGATTTGTGGTTGTCAACTCACCCATTCAGCATGAGAGAGAAGTATAAAGATGAGAAAACCAATCAGTTAAGTTACGCGTGTGATAGAATAGGTATATGTTACAGCCTATTAAAGTCCATTGTTGAATATAGGGCTTCCCCCATAGATTGACTGATAGGGGGAAATTTTCCATAGTTGCCACGATTGACAATCGGGTAGGCAATCGCAGTTTTTTATTATTTCGAGTTGAGCAGGAAGATGAGATATTCTTAAATCGCCAGTGCACTTTATACACAATAACAAATTTTAATAGGTAAGAAATATATACTTGCTCATCGCAACTTTCATTAATTTCTACTATTATTAAATATATTGTAAGTCGCAAAATAACTGCAGTTTTTCCTCTGGTCTTATAAATGCGGGAGACAAATCCTCGCTGTTAATTTTGTTCTAAAATATATACCAGCGCTGGAATATTTATATTCCGAACCTCAAGCGGACACAAAGATGAAATTAATTTTTATTTAGGGACTATCATATAAGAAACAGTTTCTTTATTGTACGTAAATGTAAGGAAAATAAGAAGTAATAAATGTCCCACAGCTGGGAACAAGTCTATGCGAATTTTTTTAATGAGTACTGGAGCATGGACCAATCAACCATGCTGTCTGAATACCTATCCTCATACTATACATTTTTGTATTTTTCTTAATTTGTTCTGACCTTACGATATTATGGTCGCCACCGAGTGCATAGTAAACGTGCATTTAAACCTGTAACTAACATTTTCAACGGTTCCAAAGATGATCGGCTTTTGTTACGTCTAAGCAACCAGACCCAACCTTTTATTAATGGGAAAATATGTAAGCATACCTTCTCCTACATAGCGCTCGCCGTAAATTTCACAGTACGCGAGGAACCCCGATTTGATCCCTGCCAGCGGCGATGAAATAGTTAATTGCAATTTTAAGTGCTGATTTACCACGTGCTCGGCGGTGAAGTAAAACATCGTGAGGAAACCTGAATATGTGAAATAGAAAATATTTCGAAGACATGTGAAGACAATTCCTTGCCCTAAACCCAAATAAAAGCCTCTCAGAAGTGAGAGGAGGCCTGTGTCCAGCAGTGAAACGTATATAGTCTGTAACTTTACTTTTACTTCTACTTAAAAATCGGCCCGCCTCACCGTTCGGAAAGAAGGCCCTGAGCCGTGGCATTGTGAGCCGTAAGAAATGAGCATCGATGATTTACTAAAATTGATTACTTAAAATATTATCACCTTTTAAATGGTATTACAGGACAAGTGCCATTTCGAGGTTTTATAAAATTTAATTAAGATTTTACGCTTATTTAAACATGGGACATATGGTGAAGCCGTCTTCATACGTAAGTCCTGTGCCCAGTACGTATACGTATGTAGGATGTATAATAAATAACACTAAACAGATTAAAATAAATCTGATATCAAAGAACCAATTTCTTTAATATCAGCTATATTTTATAAAATACATACTTTTTTTTTAAATATAATTGATATCAAACCCTTTGGTCTGCGCACGCTAATAAAGCAGCAAATGGACTTATTTCTCTCCGACTTGATTTTTACATACCTATCCACTGAAAAGTATTTTCAATCACAATAAATGTACATATCCTATATCACTCGGGATAGTGTTACTTTCTAAAAGTGAAAGAATATTCCGAATTTACATCACTAATTTCAGAAATTATGTTACTTTAAATCATTTGTTTATAATTTATTAATTTGCATAATGTGTATGTTTACAGCTGTTATAAAAAATATGGTAAAACACATTACTCATTTCATCATTCCAATGTTAAAAATATTAAGTATTACTACATTATACAGTAAAATAACAAAAAAATTACATACATTACATTAATTAACCAAAAAAAATAGGATTGACCCTACAGGCCATCCCTGCAACTTCCCGCACATTTGAAATATAAAGCGCTCCAAAGTCCACCTATTATGAAATCATCAAAACCAATATCATACAGACTGAACAAACTGTTATCTTGGATGGAAGAACAAATATAAAAATAATTAGTAACAAACTGACACAGCTTCGTTCCGGCAATTCGAGTTGCGTAACTTGAGTACTATTCGATTACGTGAATTTCAACACAAGTTAACTCGAGTCGAGTTTCTTCCTAGTTGGCACATCTCTACTACAATTGTTTTTAATATTACTTTATCTGAACCAATGACATAAACATAAATATTAAAACAACTCTTTTTTTCAGATTTCTTGATTCCGTGGAGATTTTCATAAAATATTTATGCTATTTATTTATCTTTTTTTTGTATATACTACCATTGATGTTCGCGAAAATTTCTAGTGGGCCCAAAAACGACTGACTCTTTTTCAAGAGAAATTTTTCGACAACGATTTGTCTTGAATTAATGAACCGTAATTAATATTTATAATTTAACATTTATAACAGCATTAATATTTACAATTTAAGTCACATTATGATAGGTATATAATTGTCAAAATATTTTTATTTAAAAAAAATCGTCAAAAGTTTAAAGAGATTGTTGTTTCAACAACTCATCTTACCGATTAAAGATATTTATTAGCTAGCCACTTTTTCAACTCGAAACGCTTCCTTGTAATTTTATGTTACTGAGCATTTCGTTAAATATTGTATGCACATATAAACAATTTAACCTATTTATAATTTTAGTGTAAATAAGAATATCAACTGTCACATAGCAGATTAGAGCATTGTTTTACACTGCATCCCATATATTTCCTCTAAGCGGGACTTATAGATTGCTCATAAGTATTTATAGTACTTACTAGACATAATCACAAAAGCAAAAACTTCGGAAATGGCAAATGGACTCATTAGCCCATGACAGATAAGCGAGGGTGTGCAGAAAGCACAGTCATGTCCGATGTCTTAGACAAGCGGGGTGCGTCATACAATTGATCGAAAAATGCGACTGACTAAAAACTTAATACTACAATTCAAAGTATAAATGTATAGTGTAATGTAACAGTGTGGTTACACTAAAGCGCTTCAACGAAATACGTATACTGTATATAAACAATGTATTAAACGTGTGTATATGTCTAAAAAGAAAGTCAGAATGCCGTTTGATTAAATTTACTTTTCTTTATAATTGATATCTTATTTTATTATTTTACTATTATTACCTGTATATAATATATTTTATGATAATACAAAATACTGAAATCAACCATATTTTGACATCAGGGAGACAGATGTGTCGAAAGACTGAGTAAAGGTGTCTTCTATATTATTAACCTTTATCCAACCTATTCCCACTGGCATTTTTACAAAGGCATGGCCTTAGAATAATACATGGCAAAATGCCGAGTTAACCTATCTCCAGCGATAGTAGGTTGTAATAAATAAATAAATAAATATATATATATATATATATATATATATATATATATATATATATATATATATATATATATATATATATATATATCTTTATATATAAAAATTACGTGTCATGTTGTTTGTCTGCGATGGTATCCTAAACTACTGAACTGATTTCAATGAAAGAGCAATGGCAGACTTTCATACATAAAATTAGTTGAGAAGGAATGGTAGCGTCTATATATCAAAAATATCTTAAAATGTTAAGCATCGGTCCCTTAACTTTGTGAAAGAATTTTTTCCTGAGAAGGCGTCAAACAAAAAGACATTTTGAATTTAACCTATTTAGGTTATGTCTTATGTCACTCGGAAAAAGTCATGCTTCCTGTGGTTGTTTGATGTTAGCTTAATAAATAATTGAGAATTTTTAGATTATTGTATCTCTATTATATATTTGCATACTATTAATGTATATATCTGGCATGGCTCCAGGGCCTTTGTGTCATAGTGATATTCTCAGAAAAGAAAACAGTGACATTTTGTTATAGCTAGTGTTGCCATAACATTAAATGGAATTGTTACATAGTACTATGATTAAGATAATGTATTATTGTAGGAAGTGCTTTGTTTATTATTTTTATTGACTTATTCTCAACCACATCACTTTTATTTTTATTATTACTGATAGTATTGTTATTACTAATAATAACTTAATATAAAAATATTTTGTGTGTTGTGTTGGTAGTCTTAAAAAGTTTATACGAAATAAGTATGAATATACTAAATGACAACACTTGAATAGAGTAAAATGATTTAAGTCATTTGATATTCCCAAAAATGTTTGATTTTTTCGGTGGCTTTAATTAAAATAAAGTTTTATTTGAAAAATCATAGAAAAATAATAAAACTAATTTTATATATAACTTATTTCTAGATAATAAGAAATAAAAAAAAAATAAAAGATAATTTTTGTCAACTATTTTTCTGCCATTGTTCTTTGCACACTCTGTGCAATTTGGTCCAACTTGAGAGATCGTCAAGTTTTAAAAAAAAAGTTATTTCTATAGGTTTGAATACTGATCCTGATAACGTACTTAACGAGAACCACAGGGTTTTGTTACATGTTGTATATATATATATATACATATTCTCAAAGAATACTAGGAACTGACTGGGTCACGGTCAGTAGTGAACATAGGCTTCATAGGGGGGATATTTGACGTAGTTACCCCCTTAGAATACCTCAAACAGATGCAAATATTGTCAATACAACTGCCGATATAAATGCTCCTAAATCTCCCAATAATTTTCACTAGATATAATAGTTAAAGCGTGATTTGTACAGAGAAATTCTACATATGTAGGTGTTTAATAAAATCAATCTCAGCCAGTGACCCATTCACATAGTCGACGCTGTAGGGGGCGGGCCTGGCGCTACGCTACTGTGGTATATTTGCCATAAATTGCTGTTTCGTGCCATTGGCGGTTGTTTATGCGGCGGCTGCACGAGTCTCAGACGCATAAATACAATTCAGAGTCTTAGCATTTTACGTAACTATCGGAAATTCTAGTTTGTAGTCAAACACATATACCGTTTAAGCATAATTCTATCGGTTTTTATCAAAGGAAAAAGCAAGTTAATATTGCAATTTGTAATATCTTAAGCAATGAAGAGTATAAATTCCAGAAATCAGCTCCATAATTTTCCTACGAATGTTTTACCACGCACAAAATTTTGTGAAATTCACTGTCACCAGTAGTTTTTCCGATACGACTGGACGACCAGATCTTCAATTTTTTTTCAAGTTTATCCCACCAAAATTGACCACTAAAGTTCGAAATTTTAATTTTTTTAATTAACGTACCTATGCCTTTGTGCCTGTGCCAAAATGTATTAATTTGCGTGAATCAGTCTACAAGAATAACCTCTCATACAGCAGACAAACAGACATCAAGGTGACTTCATAAGTTTTGCTGAATTTGCACGGAAAACTACGAACGTTTTGTTTCCTAACGGATCTTTTTACAGTACGAAAACTTTATAAACCATTGTAAATAAAATACCGGTTCAACTACAACGCCTAAAATTGATTCGATCGCCTATGCGCATATCAGATTAAAACTCTATGAACATCTGCGACTTCTGCGACTTTTCATATTTTGTAATTTTTTTATTAATTTTACCCTCTCACTAAGATATTTTCTTGCAGCTTAAAAGGAGATTACATACATAAATTTCGTAAGATAAAACTTCCGGATCCGGAACAAATATTTATATCTACCAATAAACTACTTAGGTCAAATACTTGTTCCGTGCGGTATTCGACGCCGCAGCCCTTAGCACTGCAAATAAATTCTAAGACAGCGCCACCGTGCCGTCATATATATATATATATATATATATATATATATATATATATATGTATATATATATACATGTAAATATATATATATACATACATAAACACTCACGCCTGTCACCCAGAGGGGTAGGCAGAGACTATGGAATTCCATTTGGCACGATCCTGACACACCTCTCTCGCTTCCTCCACATCCATATACCTACGCATACACGCTCGTCGGTTAAAGGTACTCTTAATTTGGCCCATTTTCAATATATCGCCAATTTGATCGATAAACTATACTATACTATACTACTCTCTCTCTCTCTCTCTCTCTCTCTCTCTCTCTCTCTATATATATATATATATATATATATATATATATATATATATAGCTGTTTATGCAAAATAATCAGCTCCATTGTCCCGCTACTGATGAATTTGGGCTTGTTAACAGTAGAGAGAACTTACCTAAATTGCTTAGCAGATGTCTGTTGTGGTGTTATTATTATGGTAATGGTTTCCTAATCTATGTACAGCAATGACGATAGCATCCGAATACTGTTGGAAGCTATTAACCGTACAGCAGACATCACATGGACAGGAGTGTATCTGCACACCGAGACGCGCTCACTCGTCTCAGCCTATTAAGTTCAAAGTAACGCAAAGGTTATAATGTAGTAGTAGAAACAGGAGCAAAAACACAACGCAACAATATCTGAAAACATTTATATTTCTGCACAATTGTGCACAATTCAAATCCAAGGTCACTCTATACGATGTCATCATCATCATCATCACTTAGCCTGGTTTTCGACTACCCGCAACCTAATAGTCTATTGTCTAACACGGTCTCTACTCCATAAAACATTCACTTCACCGGATGTTACCTGGTAGAGCCAAGCTGCAGCTATATTTATAGTATAGTTGTAGCACGAATGGGTCTGTTCGACCAGGGAAGGACCGCGCTCTCACAGAATACCAGCGTAAAATAGCGGCTTAATGCTGCTGTGTCTCTAATGGTGAGTGTGGAGAACCGAAGACCCTTTTTACTGGAAAGGTGCATTCCATCATAGCCCTCAAGGCTGACAACGCATCTGCATTTTGATTTGCAAACGAGGATAGATATAGATGTCTATGGGCCTCAGCAACCACTTACCATTAGGTGGACTGAGTGCTCGTTTATGACCCTATTTCAATAAAAAAGGCAAACTATATGCTTTTATATTATATACATATAAAATTCTCATATATTCTACAGTATACTATATTATATGACTTATACTTATATTGCACGACTTAATACTTCTTTTGTAGTGAAGTTTATAAAATATCGGATGCCCGTTTGGTTTCACGCAAAACCACAAGAATAAAAAGTGATAAGTACACAAATCATAAAGTTATTCAAGCAAAAATTATCGCGGCTAAAAACGACAAAGCCAACTTCCCAAAAAGCCACCGTTGCTAAGATTATGAAAGTAGGTAACCGCAAAGTTTTTGTGTCGAATCCGAACCCGGACTTTTCGCAAAAACTTTCCCAGCGCCTATTGAAATCCTTATCACCTTCTATAGACGCGTCCCTTCAACGTACCTCTAGTGATTGATATTAATGTTGGGCGGTCTGTAAGCAGCCTTATCGAAGCTTTGTGTCCCAAATAAATCCGTCCGCGGGCGTCCTTTGAAACTGGGCCGCTGATCGAAATAGTTTGGATATTCGAGAAATATTCCAGAGCCGACTCTTTGAACACGGATTAAACGTATTTTATATTTTCAACTTCGTAGTTTTCATACGCGTATACGCGCTAATATATCAACATAATTATCAATATTCGTAAAACTTCTTCTTCTTTGATTCTTGAGATCTTGTTTTACCGGAAGATCCTTGGAGACAGAACAATAGCGACATAAAGCTTATGCCCGTCTAACTGCTGGGCACGGGACTCCTCTCATTTCTGAAAGGGTTATTGAGAAATTTGCCCGTCGCAATACTCCAGTACGCGTAGCGCATTTCACATGCTCTCGAAATGCTTTATTAGCGCTGAGTACAGTCAGCACTTAAAAATGCAACTAAAAATTTTATTGGTGTTGGCGGGGCAGCTCCCTATTGTATGCTTAAATGGCGGTACATTCATTAATACATGCTAAACCCAAATTTATTTGTTTTTATAAAATATAAGTGACAAGCGAGCACACAGTCCACCTGATTGTAAGTGGTTGCTATGGCCCATAGGCATCTACATCTATCCTCGATTACGAATCAAAATGCAGATGCGTTGTCACCCGTGAGGACTAAGATGCAATACCTTATTTCCAGTAAAAAGGGTCTCCGGTACTCTACACTCACCATATGAAACACAGCAGCATTAAGCTGCTATTTTACGCAGGTATTTTGTGTGGTGGTGTAAGAAAATCCACTACCTTTTTTGCTTCTTGGGTGTCACAAGAGACAAAAGGGGAATGAAACAAGAGAGAGGCAGCAGCATCTTCCTACCAGGTGCCAATTGTGTAAAATTGTAAAAATATAAGCCTAAGTTTAGCAGTGGTATTTTAAAAGACCGTAAAGATGAAATCCACTAATAGTAGGTAGCAACGTCACTAGAGTGTATCAGCGTTGTGCTCACTAACCTACTACAGTCCCGCGATGACAAGTAGCTCCTCTAGCTCAAGGACACTTGCAACCAACTTCAAACAAAAAAAGCTAAAGATGCGTTGTTACCTTCAAAGACTGATGGGACGTCTCACAGTCAGTAATTATACTAACGCTCTTAACTCTTCAGAACGAAATACAGAAGTACAGGCGCCACTGTCTGGCGGCAGTAATAGATAAGGGAGTACCTACCTAGACGAACTCCTAGATGTATTGTTTAGTGCATTCTTATAAGGATCTTTTTTTATAGATGACAAACGCACAAACAATCTACTTGATGGAATGTGGATACTGATTTCCATAAACTATATCCTTGATTAAGCATCAATATGTAAACGCGTTGTCCCCTGAGGTCTAAGATATAATGTTTCATTACCAGTATAAAGAATATCTGATATTGTACACCAGATGAAGCAGCAAAATCGTTAGATTGCTAACATTTCTTGAGAACCTGGTCTTCCGTTGATTGGGCAAAGCCGTTTGGACTACAGCCACAATACTCTGCAACGTAGGTCTAACATTTTCGTATATTATATGTGCGCAGCTGCGTCTGCACCCAAAATGTTTGCAATTAAAGCAGTACCTTGACAGCCGTTAAGTGTTTCACTAATCTTCTGCGCTCCGTATCCACAAACATAACACATATATAATACTATGGATAGTGAGCTGTATTAGTATAAGTTAGAAACCAGTTCCACCTGTTTCTGTTCCTTTGAAGTTCCAGTAGCTTGTTCCATAATAATTAACCTATCGAAAATTGTTGCGATATAGAAGATCTCGTAAAAAGTTGCGATTGGAATTATCATTAATCTATGCCATGTGCCCCTTCTACATCTCTCTTGTTTCTGTTACTGTTTCTGTGCACTTCATGCGTTTTGCCAAATTTAAAAAACACATTAAACAGTACAATAAACAGTTCTGATCACTGGAATTGATATTGTTGCAACAAGATCCAGAATAATTTTTGTCTGAATTAATAACAATCGATGAAGCATGACTTCACCATTACGACTACTTACCGGACTATTTGCCGGAACAAATTTGTGTCTGAAGTCGAGAATTTGTTGAACAATCTCAGACTGGAGGCGACTAAATCTAGTCCAGTGCGATCCCCACTCCGCTTGATGCCTCAGCCAGTATCGGAATCCTCGGCGTCGACGTGCAGTTTTGTGGTCACTTGGAAGAGAAGGCCATCTTGGCGTGCTCATCAGAGCGGGACAGTATTTCATGCCGGCACACCACTTGCAACTTTACAAGGCGCAGGTTCGGTCTCACATGGAATACTGTTCCCGTCTCTGAGAAGGGGCTCCCCAGTGCCAGCTCGTTCCACATGACCGCATCCAGCGCAGAGCAGTTCGAATCGTCGACGATCGAGTTCTTTCCGATCAGCTTGACTCACTGGCACTTCGTAGAGATGTTGCATCTCTTTGCGTATTTTATCGCATCTATTACGGGGAGTGCTCTGAGGAATTGTTCGGACTAACTCCAGCCGCTCAATTTCACCGTGGCACATCGCGACAAAACTCGCGATACCATCCATAACATCTGCATGATTGACGGTCCACCACTGTGCGATTTAGAAGAAGTTTTTGCCCTCACACAACTTCCTTGTATAATCGATTACCACCAGCAATTTTTCCGGACCGATACGACTTAGGGACCTTCAAGAAAAGAGCCTACTCCTTTTTAAAATACCGGCAACGCATCTGCAATCCCCCTGGTTCCTCTGGTGTTGCATTTGTTCATGGGTGGCGGTAGTCACTTACTATCAGGTGAGCCGCATACTCGTTTACCCACTCTCCTATAAAAAAAAAACAATCTCAAAACAAAACTACAATTGTAAAATTACAAATATCATCTCAAACTCTTAAGACACTCAAGATGAGTCATCCCGCCGGTAACCTCATAGACACTCTCTGACTGAAATCTATTTTCTGGGGTAGTTAAGGGGTAGTTATGATTCAATATCTAGATCATGTAGCTACTTTTGCAGGCATTTTCTATGTAAAACCAATAAACAATTAACATATTAACAGTGCTGGAGCCACGCAGCAGCTTTTGATGTCGCACGGATGGGCCGGCTCGAACCGGGGTGGTACCACGACCTCACAGAATACCAGCGTTAAGTAGAGGTTGTTTACCTCACCGTTTCGCTTGGTGAGTGCAGGTGGCCGGAGGCCCTTTTTACTGGAAATGAGGCATTCCATCCTAGTCCTCACGGGTGAAAACGTATCTGCAATTTGTTTTGTAATAGAGGATAGATGTAGATGTCTATGGGCCGCAGCAACCACTTACCATCAGGTGGACTGTGTGCTCATTGCGCAATGAAACCCGCAACGGACAGCGAGGCAATCTCGCAAAGACTTATTTATTTATTCAATATAACGCCTCGACTCACAAGTCAGCCGTAGCGATGGCTGTAATGTGATATGCTGGCTTTTGCTTCAGAACCTAAAGCTTCTATTTCCAAGGTTGGAGTATCGTCTGCCTCTTCTTATATAAAAAGGGCAAACATTTTAAGTTAATGAAGCAGTAGTTGCTTCTATAAAGGAATTTTCAGGTGTTCAGGACGAAGAGTTCTTTTAAGTTGTATTTTCAGGTGCCCATGATAAAGAAGAAGGGAATTTTAAGTTTAAGAAAAAATATTGGGATATGGCGAAATTAATCAAAATAATAAAATGTTTGGTCTGAGTTGACGAAAAATAATTTAACATGACATAAAACTTAGTTTTATACTTACATACTTAGTCTCAGTTTTTATCAAATTTTTCCTTTAATTTTTAACTTTTTTCGAAACCAAATTATTTCGTCAAAATCTTCATGGTTTATCAGTTGAGGTCGAAAAACAAAGTTGGCATCTCTTACGTAGTATAATTGTTTAAATAAATAGTTTATTACTATATACCATTAATATTTTTTTCTATATTTATACTTTAAAAAATGAGTTAACTTTTACAATCGTTATACACATCTGATATTAATAAGTTACAAGACAATATTATTTGAGTTTCAGCACTCGAGATAATGTTGAAAACGGTGTTAAACGAATGAATGTATTTATTCCCTATCAAACGTTTCCTTTCGCAACTACTATAGGTAAGGCGTGTTCGAAGGAAGAACGGCGCGCAGTCGGAGGCATTTCTGAAACATAACAATAAATAACATGGCTCTGCGTAAAACCGAGTCCGGTTGCTTATTCAATGTAACATTTATACTGTTCTTGTCAAGGAATCGAAAATTTTTGGAGTAGACATTGGGTGAAGCATAATGAGCATCGTAAATATGTAGCTACATAAACTGTCTACAAGCAACCGTTACCGTGATCGTATGGTACACAGCATATCATCATCCATCACCTCATTTTATTCTATAGTTGTCACTCTACAAAACAAACCATAAATTTCGACAAATGGCGAATGAGCATCCCATTGGCAGTCGTAATATAATATGCATAGAAATAATTAGATTTTTTTTCTTTTTGCAGAAGTGACTGTCCTACAGTCCACCTGATGGACACCCATCAGGTGGACTGTAGGTTTGCTTTTTTATTGGATAAGGGTGACATAGGAGCACACAGTCCACCTGATGGTAAAAGTTTGCTGCGGCCCATAGACATCTGCGTCTGTCCTCGATTACGAATCAAAATATGCAGATGCATTGTCACCCGTGATGACTAAGATGGAAAGCCTGGTTTCCAGTAAAAAGGATGTCCGGTTCTCTACACTCACTGTACGAAACATAGCAGCGTTACGCCGCTACTTTACGCTGCTATTCTGTGAGAGTGTGGTTCTTCCCCGGTCGAGTCGACCTACTCGTGCTACAACTATACTACTAATATAGCTGCAGCATGGCTCTGCCACGTAAAATAACTTGTAAAATTTGCTACTGCAGTCCAAAACACCTGTTACATTTTATTTTCGTTCTCACTCCTGAGGATTAAGATAGAATGCCTGTAATTATAATGACTCTAGTATAGGTTTCAGGCCAGAAAACAGCAGTGCAAGCACTGCTTTTTGGTGGCAGAATTAAGTAAGCAGGTGGTACTCGGATGGACTCTGGGCTGCCCAAGTGTGCTATCACCTAGTAAAAGCACTATCACTATAACAGACTTTACACAATCAACCTCGAAGAAACAAACGTGTGGTACCTAAGTTTTAATTGTGGTGATGATGATATCTGAAGTAATACTTTATTTAAAATTTAAGTCTGTCATGTAGTTGCTGTGTTAAAGTTTTCTAGGTCACATCCAGTGTGTAACAAGTCCATGTGTTCATTAATTGCGGTAGTCGAACGACAGTTCGGCGCCGTCGTTCCTCAGACGTTGTTCTTACAAGTTCAAACGACGAGATACATTTATTTCCCTGTAATGCTTTCAATACTAAATGTTAAAAGAGGAAAGAAAGAATAAACGAGAACCGAAAGAATGAAAGGCGAACTAACTAAAAGTGGTCTTTCGACAGTTTTCAGATTGCACGTACGATTTTCGAGTCTTAGAAAAACAAGTTAATTTAAGCTCAGATCTCTATCTTCCTGAGATTTAGATTTTAAATCACACAATTTTAGAAAATATTCATTTGTAATACTAGCTGGTACCCACCACGTTGCTGCCACAAAAGAAATAATTGTGGAAGGAAGAGTGATATTGTTTAATTAGGAATGATAATGATGATGATATATAACTTTCAAATAAATATGTCGGTACGACACGCGCGCCACCTACTGTAATTTAATTGTACTATGTCCAATAACCTTTTAGCGCAATTTGATGAACTGTATGGCAGCGTATAAAATACGAACAAACAAAAAATATTTTTATATATATATATATATATATATATATATATATATATATATATATATATATATATATATATTATAGGATTGGGTGAATAATAAGCACACAGTCCACCTAATGGTATGAGGTTGCTGTGGCCCATGGACATCTACATTTATCCTCGTTTGCGAATCAAAATGCAGATGCGTTGTCACCCGTGAGGACTAAGATGAAATGCCTCTTTTCCAGTAAAAAGGGTCTCCGGTTCTCTACACTCACCATACGAAACACAGCAGTGTTAAACTGCTATTTGACGCTGGTATTATGTGAGAGCGTCGTCCTTCCCCGGTCGAGCCGACCCATTCGTGCTACAACTATACTACTAATATAGCTGCAGCATGGCTCTACCACGTACAAAAATCTTTTTAGATTATCCTTTTAAATATTTTAGCCCACATAAAGAATAATATATAAATCATTCAACTTCCGCGCGGCCAGCGGTGACCTAGTCCATAAAACCTGCAAAAAAATGCATCGGTGACCTACTCTATAAAATTTACAAGAAAGTTCATCACGGGCACTTTACATGTATGAAACACAAGTCAAATATAATGTATGTGTGCGTGGAGGATATTATTAATTAAATGATACTATTTTTGACGGATTAAAATACTTTTATTACAAAGATTTCATTTAACTTTTTAATTCCCGACGTTTCGGGTGCTTTATAACACCCGTGGTGACGGGGGGAGGGGGCTGAGGTGTTTCACGTCCCGATGTCATAGTTAGCCCGGCTACCTTCAGTTTTTGAATATTAATTTTTGGTCCGATCTACGCAGAATGAGCTTACAGTATCTTGAAGTCTTGCAATGGTATGCTTGGGTTTGGATTCAATTTTATTAATTAGAGGATCCCAAGCAGATGGCAGCACCCATACATCTTCTTTATTGAAATTAGGATGTTTATTAATTTTAATAGCCTCGTGAATCATCCTTGGTAGGAATCGGTGATCTTTTGCGAGGATGTGTGGTCTATCAAATTTAATGTAATGGCGTGGACGATCTTGAACATGTTCACAAACTGCAGACTTCCCCTCCAGGCATGCAGGTAACGGAAATGTCGGGAATTAAAAAGTTAAATTAAACGCGATAGAATCCTTAAAAAATAGTTTCGTTTAATATTTAGTCTTTTTTATAGGAGTAGGGGCTAACGAGCATGCGGATCACCTGATGGTAAGAGACTTTCGCCGCCCATGAACAACTAGTCTTCGCGTAAATATAAGAAATCGAGATGTTTAATGTTAAGATTTTTAAATAAACTATATTCAAATGACCATCGGACTTGGAGATTCTTGCCTGAATCCTATTTTACTGTGGTTGAGTCATCCTCATATGTGATCAGTTGCGTGAATTTACGTAGTTGACAGTGATAATTCCCGCACCTCATCTGGTTCCTCCCGCTGCCACTAAGAATCCATTAGAAGTATTTATCAGTCGTATGGGACTGTTTTACTGGCAATGGTAAAAACATCATCCACCAAAACCTTATTTGTACATCCCGCACATGCATATATATACAAATACAACGGTGTACAAATATATATTTTAACATGTTAGAGCCATGCTGCAGCTATATTAATTGTATAATTGTAGCACGAATGGGTCGGCTCGACCGTGGAACGAACACGCTCTCACAGAATACCAGCGTAAAATAGCAGCTGAATGCTGCTGTGTTTCGTATGGTGAGTGTGGAGACCCAGAGACCCTTTTTACTGGAAAAGAGGCATTCCATCTTTGTCATCACGGCTCACAACGCATCTGCATTTTGATTCGCAAACGAGGATAGATGTAGATGTCTATGGGCCACAACAACCTCTTACCATTAGGTGGACTGTGTGCTTGCTTGTCACTCTTATCCTATAAAAATATATAAACTATAGGTTGCTAGTGGTTGTAATATACTGCTGATCATGAGGTCCCGGGTCCAAATACCGGGTCGGGTAAAAAAAAAATAGTTATTGAGATTTTTCACAAATAAATTCTCAGTCGCGGCCCGGTGTCAGGAAGCTGATGGTTTCTTACTCCCGTGCCTCGGAAAGCACGTAAACCTGTGCTTGCGCATATACTTGTGCACTATAATCCTGTCCTGCACCGATGGTTAGTCTCCGTCGAGGCTGGCCGCCGTGACCAAGATTCGGTCTAGAGGACATTATTATTATTATATGTATATATTTTGTTTGTAGATTACCTTGTTGGTCTAGTGGTCGCAAGCACGATCACTTATCATGAGGTCCCTCGGGTTCGAATCCCGGGCCTGGTCAAGTCAGTTGTTGGGTTTTTCCGTCAAGAAATTCTCAGTAGCAGCCTCGAGTCAGGAAGTTGGCGGTGTCTCACTCCCGTGCATCCGAAAGCACGTCAAGCCATTTGTCGCCTGTGATCTCCCTCCGGTCGCGTCGGAGTATGAGAGTGAAGGAATAGAGAGTGCTTTCGCATACACGATAGGATTATAGTGCCCAACTATAACCCTATCGTACGCAAATCTCAGCAGTTATAGCAGACTCAGTAGAGACTGGCTAACGTGACTAAAATTAAGTCTGGAGGACATTATTATTATTATTGTATATTTTGTATGGTTAGGTAGGGTTGTAGGGAAGTAGGGCTTAGGGAAATATTTTGGATTTGGTTTGGTAAAGTTCGTTCGCATCCGCCTCTCTATATATTAATTTATGTACGTGTGTGCATTAATCACCTGATAGTATTGTCCACTTGTGCCTATATATTTGAAAGGTATTCCCCTAAATAAAAAAAAACCAGCGTGCCTTACTGTTTTCGCATATGTTGCGTAAAATCTGACAAAGTACCTATAGTATGTGCCATATCGATTGAGAAAAACGGACAATGACCTCAGATATGAGCCGAGTGTCAAAAGGCGTAACTTACAAAATCTCAATTTAGATGTGATAACAATATTTAAATATTGATATTATTCCCACTTCTAGGTCAGCACATATGTTTTGTTTTTTTGTTTCTTAAATAATATTGTCTGTGGTTCCTATAAACATAGTAAAATCTTACGGTACATCGCGAAAAATGTGTTATATTTTATATTTCAATTTATGGTAAGTAACGCAGCAATTCATTTAATAACAGTTTCATATTAAAAAAATATTTGAAGCAATATAATCACCATATTGAGCTTTTGCAAATTCATCCCTTTAAAATAAACAAAACGCGCGTTACGTCAGTTCGTTCTAAAAGAAACGTGACAATGGCAGCCAGAGATGCGTCACCTTTTTTGGGCCGGTCCGCCATTTTGTTTTCATTCGTGTTCGGATAGCGCTTGCGTGTGTACGTCTCGGGTAATTCATAGCATTCATTGCATTGTTTTAGTTGAGTTTTTACTGTTAAATTTGTTATATCGTTAAGTTTTTGTTTTTTGAATCTGTTATATTAGTTTTACTGTGACGGTCGTTACTAAATCGACATGAGTTCAGGAGAATTTGGTGAAGGACCCGGTCCTTCAACATCAAGTGGAAAGAGACGTCGCCGACCCATAATAAACGTAGCAGGTACGTACAAATAGGTACAAATGCGACGACGTAGCCTTTCTATTTCTTAAAGCGCTCTTTTTATGTGACCATGTGGTATTTATTTTCTAAAACAATATGTATTTATGTGATGTAGTACTATGGTAGTATATTTTTGTCATTTATTTACAGGCCCATCTTCTGGAGCACCTTTAACGTCACCAGTAAAAAAGAGAAAACCAACCACTTTGTCGGTCGGGGAACAAGAGATTATCATTAATGTATACAAATATGTCAAAAACACCTGGCCCGAAGACGTGTATCCTTCAAACGTTAATATGGTAGAAAAGGTTTAGGAGATCTCAGGAGTCAGCAAGAGCACTATATATCGCGTATTAAGCGTGTATAGAGATTCCCATAAAATACCAGAAAAGGGAATAATTAATAAAAGAAAAAAGTCTGTAATTGACAAGTTGGACGATTTTGATAAATCGGCTATAAGAGCGAAAGTGCATCAGTTCTTTCTTGCAGGAGAATTACCGACTTTAGACAAAATTTTGCTCAGTATAAATCAAGATGACCAGTTGCCAAACTTGAGCAAAACTTCCCTGCGACGTGTGTTGCGCCATTTAAAATTCAAATATATAAAGAGAAACAGAAAAAGTGGTCTAATAGATCGCCCAGAGATGGTTCTGTGGCGTACCAGATATTTGAGAGAAATACAAATATTAAGAAACGAGGGACGTAACATTTTTTACCTTGACGAAACATGGATTAACGCAGGTCATACTATGGGAAAGGTATGGGAAGACACCACAATTGAATCTTCTCGTCAATCACGGTTAGAAGGCTACTCTACTGGCGCGAAAGCCCCTTCGGGTAAAGGAAAGCGATTAATAGTTGTACACGTTGGCAATGAAAATGGCTTTTTGGAGGGATGTGATTGGGTATTTGAATCATCATCTACTGGTGACTACCATGAGAGTATGGACGCTCTCCATTTCGAGGACTGGTTTAGAAAAGTAATAGAAAAACTGCAAAGCGGCGATGTCATAGTTATGGATAACGCTAGTTACCACTCCAGACGTTTAGAAAAAACCCCAACAATGTCTTGGCGGAAACAAAATATGCAGGAATGGCTAGAATCTAAACAGATCGCATACGTGCCCTCGGACACAAAGACCCACTTAATGGAAAAAATAAAGGCAGTTAAAGATAACTATCGAAGTTACGTCACCGACGAGATGGCAAAAGAAAAAAGCATCACAGTGGTAAGGTTACCTCCTTATCACTGTGAGCTTAACCCCATTGAACTTGTGTGGGCAGATGTGAAAGGGTACGTTGCACGAAAAAATACAACTTTCAAGTTAAAAGATGTTAAAAATTTACTTAAAGATGGTTTAACTCAAATCACGCCAGATAAATGGAAAAACTGTGTTCAGCATGTCCTTAAGGTTGAACAAAAAATGCGTGGCATGGATGATAGAATTGACCAAACTGCAGATCGCTTTATAATTAATGTTACAGATAGTTCATCAAGTGAAGATACGAGTGATGATTGCACCGAATAAAAATAAAGTTCTTATATAATATTAAAAATAAAGTTTTATCTTTTGCATAAGTACGTACTTATTCGGTGTCGTTATCACTCGAATCTTTATATGTGTTATAAATTAATGTTTTTTGTTGTTAAATGAATAAAGTACTTTATAACAATAGATGATTTTTCTTCTACAGCGATCTTTCACATAACTTTTTAATAATAGTTAATAAATATATATTATATCAATCATTATAAAAAAATCATTATAAATAAAGAAAGTACTACATATAAAATGTGCCTATATATTGAAGGTTTGTAACCCCTGGTTAAACGACCGAAAGGTCATTGTCCGTTTTTCTCAATCGATTTGGCACATACTATAGTAACGACAGCAGGACGCAGTAGCGCGTTTTTTATATTTAATTTTTATTTTATAGGTTAGTGTGACAAACGAGCACACAGTCCAACTGATGGTAAGTGGTTGCTATGAACCATTGACGTCTACATATATCCGCAATAAAGAATCAAAATGCCTCTTTTCCAGTCAAAAGGGTCTCCGGTTCTCTACACTCACCATACGAAACACAGCTGTGGTAAGTTGCTATTTTAAGGTGGTAATTCTATGAGCGCGTGGTCCTTCCCCGGTCGAGTCGACCCATTCGTGCTACAACTATAGTACTAATATAGCTGCAACATGGCTCTACCACGTATCTATATCTATTTATTTTATGTCAACGTATCGAATCAGAAAGTTTTATAGGTTAGAGATTTGTAGGATATTACGTTTATTTTACTCTAATTAGACTATTTAACTTAAATTTGCCATTGAAGTTCCTATTGTAATCAAATAAGAAATTTTGAATGTTGTTAGAATTTTTTTTTATATATTTACGTAAGTTGAAAATGAGAATTTAGTAATGAGTAGAGATATTGCAATAATTTTAGTTGGAAAGATAGAACTAATAATCCAATTGGAATTATGAAAATCGGATAACCCGTTTAGAAGATATGAGCAAAATTGTTTAAGAGAATTGTGAAAACCTGTATTATTTAAAGTTTATATTCTAGAAACTTGTTATATACGTTTTTGTAGTTATATAAAATATTGTTATTTTATTTAAGAAATTGATACATATGAAAATTCCTGTGATAAAATAATAAGGATTAGTTTTAATCAAAATTAAGAATATCAATTAAATCAATTAATCAGCGACAGAAATTAACATCAGAATTTAAAAAGCTAAGTAAATACTGAAATAGTTATTCGAATAATTATTCATTATTACTCGCTTGCAGTTTTTATCAATGCTCTCCATGTTTTCACATTTTGACACTTACAACAGATAATAAGTGTATAATCATAATACATATAATACATCTATACAAATAAATAAGATTGCAGTGTCTGTTTGTAACTTCAAAATAAAAGCTTTTCACTAAATGCATATGAAAGTATATATGGTACTTATAACAAAAACACAATTTTTAAAATTTTGTCTGTCTGTCTGTTTGTTCCGGCTAATCTCCGAAACGACAGGACTGATTTTGGTAGGACTTCTACTGGTAGACATCTGATGTTATAAGGAGTAAAGTAGGCAACTTTTGTTTTAGAAAAAGAATTAGGGTTCTGCGCAAAAAAATTAAAAACCTAAATCACACGCGGGCGAAGTCGCGGGGAACAGCTAGTTTATTAATATAGTTTACACATATAACCCACTGAAGCATTAGACGTCACGATATAATAGATAACCATGACTTTTGAAAAGATAATGCTTACACGCTTACAAAGCAATAAGAAAAGCTAAGCTTAACTTATACTATGATTTCAATTCAAGTTTTCAATATGAGGATGTATTTACATTACGGCATGCGCGTCAGTTTTCTTCAACGACTCAAATAAAAGTCTGGTGACTATTTGTTTTGTTACTATTATTTATATATCACAGAACTGAGACGTGTTTATTCACTTCTGGTTGCATAAAGAAGCTCCAATCACTCGGCGAGGCACGAATAAGTCATAAACGGAATTTCTCTGTGCTAGAATTCGTAACGAGAATATGTGCAGTAGTTTATCTTCTCGCAGATATCTTAAAACAAAGCTGTATAAATTAATTAAAACGAATGTTGGAGAGAAGACGAACAAAGCTTGTATCGTGACGAAATCACATCTAAAACGTAAAAAAATTACAACACTGGATGAGTGCGGTGGGCTGTAAGGGCAGTTATATTTATGAATGACTGAATAAAATATACTTTATTTTACACCAGAAAAACATAAGAGAGATAAATAAAGATCAAATTATTTAAAGGTACAACTGGCGGCCCTATCGCTTAGAAGCGATCTCTACCGGGCAACCACACTGCAAAGCATATAATGACCTGTGAGAAAGGGTGAGGATGTATACGTAAGTTGATAGAAAATTTACAGGAGATAGACGTAATTATACACTCGATAAATACAATTATATTTATATTAGAAGTGTAGAGGCAACACTAAACATGTCTCTTGTTTCGTGGAGACAAGAACCTAAACCCGAAACAATTACTTATTGAACATGCAAGTACTTCTTCCTTGGGAGTATAGGCACCCAATGCCACAGCACTCCTTAACCATTAAATTCATCATTCATCATTACAGCACTTCACAAGTCCACTGCTGAACATAGGCCTCCCCCAAGGAACGCCACAAAGCACGGTCGTGAGTCTCATTGATCCTTCGACTTCTTGTATATCTTACCATGTCGTCACTCCATCTAGTGGAGGTTGCCCTACACTTCACCTATCGGTACGAGGCCGCCACTCGAAATCTTTTTTCCCCATCGGTTGTCGGTTCTGCGAGCTATATGGCTGACCGATTGCCACTTCAGCTTACTATTCCGTTGGGATATGTCGGTCACTCTGGTTCTACTGCGGATATAATCATTTCTAAGTCACTCCATAGCTCTTTGAGCGACCTTGAGCTTCCTCATATGGCTCCGTCATATCAATCTCTTCCAATTGAAAGGGTGTGTAGTTTCTGCGTAAGAAACTTGACTACCTCATATAATCTCTTGGAAAAAACGAAGGAGGAAAATAAAACAGGAGCATGACATAAAATCGGAAAAGGAATGAATCTATAAGAAAAAAATAATCTATTGGGCGAAGCCTATGTTTATCAGTGGACTTTTGATAGTCTGTAATGAAACGACACTGATAAAATTGAAAGGGGGCTTGAGCATACAGAGTGTTACTTCTGTAAGAAAAGAGACGAGGACTCAGCTTACAGATAAATTAATCTAGTGTGAAAGCACCTTTAGTCGGACGGTAATTAATCTTCGCAGTTTCGACCGTGAAGTTTTGCAGTCGCAGCTCAAACGCGTTAACTGCCGGCGCCAATCATTAATTTAAAACGATATCTATAATATTTCTATAGGATTATAGAAAACGTTAGCACATACTAATAAATTTCACTACTCCTTATTTTTAATAGCCGCATGAACATAGTTGATTATTTTCATATACCCATATATATCCATTATCCATCCATACATTACAGCCTATAAGAGTCCACTGCTGAACATAGGCCTCCGGCATAGATTGCCTTATGGGTTTTGTCTTAGTTGCCATGCTTGGCAAGCGCGTTGGCAATCGCAATTTCTTTTGAGTTGTTATTAGAAAGCATCCCTTGTGCCAGTTTCCCTCTGTCACCTCTTACAAGACCCACGGGATGATATGGGGTAGTGGATATTCTTACACTGCCACTGCACGGTTACAAATTATATAACGAGCTTAAAATTCCCACTAAATTATATTCTATAGTAGCCCTTCCACATTCCTTTACAAACTAAATCAAATTATAAAATGGAAACTGTCAGAAGGACATCCTAATAAAAGTAAAATAACAAACATAAACGCTTTTAGTGAGACACAGGGCTCCTCTTGAATATAAAAGGGTGTGATTGTGTAAGTATGGTTGGAAACGTAGTTACCGTCACCGTTGCAGTCTATTAACGTCCACTGCTGAATATAAGCCTTCCCTATAGATTGTCTCATAGAGGGGATTTCCCATAATAGCAACGCTTGGCAAGCGGTTTTGGAAGGGCAGTTTTTTTATTTTTATTCGTTATTAGGAAGATCCTGAGGCCCATCCCCTGATTCGTTTCCCTCTGTCTTATGAAATCCACGGGATGAGATGGGGTAATGGATATTCTCACACCGCCACTACTAGGTACTTGATTTGTATATTAATATGTCTAACCTAAAACAACTAGACCGTGGAGTAGCATCTAAGGTGTTCAACGTCCAGTACGTGTCGACTTCACATATCTTAGAAATATTTCATTTTTTGACACGCAGATTTTGTCACGATATTTTTCTTTACCACATTTGTACCATTTTTTTGCCGGTGTGTCGATTACGGAAAATCCTTGCGACAATAGTAGAGGCTGAAATCCAGTATAGGATTAGTAGAAATTATTGAACAAAGTATAACTTAAATTGAAAATTAAAAAAAAAACTCGAAACAAAAAGAGCTGATGATCTTCAAACGGCTGAACCGATTTTGATAAAATATATCTAAGTACCACCGTTAGAAAACTGTGCTACAGACATACGGACACACACACATAGCGGTGAAACTTATAACACCCCTCTTTTTACGTCGGGGGTTAAAAATAACAATTATTACAAAACGAAGATCAAGATGACAGTAGAACAGAATTAGCAGTAATTTTGCATTAATATTAATAGTTCACTTATCTCGGTTATAGACATTATACTCATATAAGTTAGATGCGGTAGGCAGGCGGCCATTTGAACTTTACGTGTCGCTGCCAGTTGCCCGCAGGAACGCAGACTTCCGAGTCATTAGTTTGCACTCGCCGGTTCACAACTAATTGCGGTCTCACGGTCTAACCCTTCCCTAAACCGCCCTTGTTTCTGTTACCAATTAGCTTTATGTGAACTTTGTTGTTTAGATGTGTCTCATAATTACACTTAGACGTTTATATTTGTAGTGCAGATCACATAATGCTTATATCTACGCGAATGCTACACATGAAATAAAATTTATTTCTACATCGGATAACTGATTTTATTTTAAAATAATTTTTATGCCATTGTATTGTAGACTGCTGCTTGTTCCTTAAATTTGATAACTTTATCATACTTCGAAAAGTTCATTTTGTTATATTAAGTGCATTGTTGCACATAGTAATTATGTACAAATATTAACTACAAACTTTAGCACTTTTAGCACTCACCGTAAATTTCATAGTACAAAGGTAGTAAAGGAAATCTGATCGTCAGGAAACCTGCGTGTCTAAAAATAAAATATTTCAAGGACATGTGAAGTCACCACCCACTGGAGAGGTGACCAAGTAGGATATAATGCGTGGGCTGCAACTTTTCTTTTTTTTTTGTACTACGAACAGGTTCAAATCCAGTTTTTAAGACTTAAATTATTAGGTATTTTATGATACTAGAGTGACAAATGAGCTAACAGTCTATCACCACCACCAAAGATGGTAAGTGTCAGTTGGTGACAATGGCAACCTGTAATCAAATTTAATAAATATACGTTAGCTGAGGCCAAAAATGAAATGCCTTCAAGCATAGAACAGCTCACAAAGTAACTGCTATGTGGGGTAGGCGAAATAATTTATGAAATCTTTTCTGCGAACGGGTTAATTCCTGTTAGCCTCTCGAGTCATCTGAAGCGCTGGGAATTCGTGACGTACTCCTCCGGGCTCAATTCTGAATGCAGGAGGCAGTGCTCCTTGATACTCCCGCACCATCCGCATCCGTTAGTTTCTTTCCCTTTCACGCTGTTCTGGAAAGGTTGGAGGCACAGCGACACTTCGATGCTTTTATTTTTTTAAATCGATGACTTAACACTTTTACTGTCCAGTTTTCAAACACAACAGTAAGACAATAGCAATGCAACCTATAATATTATGTAGTGCACGGGACTGCGGAAGGATTAATACTAGTGTTGTACAAAAAATTGTTCGATATAAGAGTAAGTACATATATTTTGTATCATATTATTTTTAAGTTATCGTTATCAATATGTATAGGTTTATTTTACAGTTTATAATAATGTTGTTGCAAAAGACAAAGAAAAATTAGCATGCAAATATAACGATTTTTTAAAAATCTATAACCAATAAAGTTACCAAAATATTTTAACCTTTCCCCGTAACCTTTGGCCGTTTAACCTCCCCTGCTGAGATTAATTGTAATTTTTTTTTAATAAAACTGCAGTTAAACATCGATACATTTTAAAATTAAGTTTAAGTGCTATTTATAGACTGGTGCTATGATCCCTTCTATCGCCGCTCATTAAATTATATGATGTATGTACTGATGACAAGCCCAAACTTGTACCCTTAACCTGCAAACCGAAACACAACAATGACAACTCTGCAATCTGACTGCCACAATAATAAAAATAGAAGTTTTCGTGAATATAACTACATATTATATATTCCATTAATATTCGTAATAGAAATTAATAAACAATACTTGCTGGATTTTTGAATAGCGCGATGTGCAGTTATGGCTGCGATGCTGCAGATCGGGAGTTCAAATTCAGTACGAAACAAGTGTGGATGTTTATCCATGTTATAATATAAAACACCTAAACGATATAGGAGAAAATCCTAGATCCCTAAATTCCTTATGTAGGGGTAAATATTTCAAAAACAAATTCCATAGGAAGCTGTTTGAGAAAGGTACATAAATGAAACAAAAATATGAGTATACGACTGTGACACTAATCGGCACATGCAAGCGGAAAATTCGTAAGGTCCATAATCCAATTGTAAGTCCACCCTCACAATGCCGCATCTCTGTTGCAATATTTCAATTAGATTATTTGTTATCTCGCAACCAGTATCTTACAGTCCCCACGCTGGTGGGACATCGTAGGGTTGGACACGAGTCTGCGATCTTTCCACTAGATAATCTTGGGCCTGTACATTATATTAATGTGACGTCTATTCGCACATGTTTGTAATTTAATTCGAAGTTAAGATTAAGGAAGGGTCGTTGGTAACGGAACTAGTCGCAAGAATCTTCTCTATTATAAACTAAACAATATTTCTGAGATTCATACCAGTGAAGTCTATACGTTTGCAAAATATTTTTTATCTATTTTCTAAAACTTAATAATCGTGCTAAACTGTACATTACATCATATAGGCCTTTTTAAATTTTGCCACACCGTTACATAATATCAAAAGGCGTATAACTTAAAACAATACAGCCGTCTCAATATACGCGTCGAATATGGAACCTTCTGTTTTTTGAATGAAAAAGAGTAAAATAAAATCGGTTAAAACACTTAACATCAAGTGCTTTTTAATTTGAGTTATAGCTTTTTTAGCTGTCGCCAAACGCAGTGGAGCGTAAGGAAGTGTACCTGACATTTTCCAAATCCCAACCGCAGTAATTCTCAGTTTCAAGCTTTGCATAGCGAAAACAACAGGTGCTAATCTAAGAGAACCCAAATCTCACAGACTGGTGATAAGAAGAAGAATTATCAGTATGACGATACATCGCACTGACTGTGAATGGTTCATACCGTCTCGGTGGCGTCGTAAGAGACGACTTTTATACGTGGTAGAGCCATGCTGCAGCTATATTAGTAGTATAGTTGTAGCACGAATGGGTCGACTCGGTTAAGGACCACGCTCTCACAGAATACCAGCGTAAAGTAGCAGCTTAACACTGCTGTATTTCGTATGGTGAGTGTAGAGAACCGGATACCCTTTTAATTGGAAAAGAGGCATTCCATCGTAGTCCTCACGGGTGACAATGCATCTGCATTTTGATTCGCAAACGAGGATAAATGTAGATGTCTATAGGCCACAGCAACCACTTACCATTAGGTGGGCTGTGTGCGAAGTTTTGTCACCCGATCCTATAAAAAAAAGAGCACCGAAAGAAATAAACCAGAAGATGGGCAGCAGAATCTTCCCAATAACAACTAAAAAATAAAAAACTGCAGTTGCCAACCCGCCTGTCAAGCATGGTATCTATAACAAATATGGTTGATATTTGCCGAGTTTTGGCGGGAACTTGATCGGCGGCGGTTTGCTGCTACTGTATTATAGTTTAAATAATAGTTTGAAGTGGATTTTGATATGTAAAAGTGGTGCGATTTTATGTATTAACTGTCTACGCATGTGAACTATTAGTGGAAACGGTGAAACAAGTGCTCTGATGGTGATGGATTCTCAAGATAAGCTGTTTGCATAGGCGCCTTTAGATACCATCGCCAACTGTCAGCTGCCTGCTGGCTCAAGTTGCCGCCAAAATCTCCCAAGGGCTGCACAATGTGACGCATCAACATATTGTGAAGCAGTGAACTATGAAGGATAATAATACATAAAGATGAGGCTTAGGGAAATTATAATAAACCGAATAATAATACTCAAGACTTGGCCTAAAGGTCTAGATACCAGGCCATAAACTCCAAAAAAAAAATTGATATTTGCCATGGCACGTTTGACAGCCTGGTTGGCTATCACAGTATATTATTTTAGTTATTATAAGGAAGACTCTAGTGCCAATCTTCTAGTTTGTTTCCATTTATCTACCGACTTCAAAAAGGAGACGGTACTCAATTCGACTGTATTTTTTTAATGTGTGTTACCTCATACCTTTTTACTGGGTGGACCGATTTCGATGATTTTTTTATGTGAAAGCTGGTGCTTCACATGTGGTCCCGTATAAATTTGATCAAGGCCTGACCAATAGTTTTTGAGTGATTCTTAATCATTTATATTGAAGTCGGTTGTATAAAATTTTTAATTTTAAATTATCGCATCTTATGATAACCACGAGACGATATGGAGAAGTGGATATGCTCACACTGCCGCTACACGGTTGGCTCCTACTACTCAGCACACCTTGGGCTAAGCCAGTTACCCAAGCTGACTATAATTTAAAATTAAAAATTTTATACAACCGACTTCAAAATAAATTATTGAGAATAACTCAAAAACCTTGATCAAATTTATATATGGGACAACATGAGAAGCACTAGCTTCAAGTAAAAAAACAAACATCGAAATCGGTTCACCCAGAAAAAAGTTTTGAGATAACACACATAAAAAAGTACTTCCTCCTTTTTGAAATCGGTAGGAATATAAGTTAGTGCTTCTCAGCAAGTCCACGGCGCGACACTTCTCTTATGAACACTATGTTGTTAGAGGTTTACCTCTGCGTTTCGCTTGGTGAGTGCAGGTGGCCGGAGGCCCTTTTTACTGGAAACGAGGCATTCCATCTTAGTCCTCACGGGTGACAACGCATCTGCATTTTTATTTGTAATAGAAGATAGATGTACATGTCTATGGGCCGCAGCAACCACTTACCATCAGGTGGACTGTGTGCTCGTTTGTCACCCTATTCCTATAAAAAAAATGTTACTTAAAGTTATACTTATTTGAGATTTTCTGTTAAAAATTTATAAAATATGAAATACATGCCCACATTAATTTTGAGTATGAGTAGTAAAACATAAGCGTAGCGTAACACCTAACATTTTTGCTTTGTTGTAAGGCTTTTAACTGCAAGCAAAACATAAAATGTCAAACAAATTTTCATAAAATATTTCGTTACCTGCTTAAAAAATATTTGAATAACGGCACTGTTTTCTGAATGTAGCAAAATGTTAGAAATTTCATAATATTATCACAAATACTTCGTAATTTAACTTTGTGATATACGTAATTTGTTATTACATACAGTTATAATAATGTATTTTGTGCCTCATGGATATGATATTTATGTAGTAAGAGAAACTGAAGGAGAAGATGGGCAACAACATCTTCATTATTATGTATACAATGAAGCCGTCACATTTTTTATAGGATAGAGTCATTCGGGTCAAGTGTGCGCACTTTGGTAAATATTAGTTCACTACGCATAAAAAAAAAAGTTAGGAATATAAAAGTCGGCTCTGAGATAAACCACATATTAGCCTCTAAATTGAAATAGAAATAAGAATAGAAAACTTGGTGGTTTTTTTTCTGTAAGCATTTAATTACATAAAATCGTAACCCCGTACGGGGTAAGTATACGCATATGGGGTAAGTAGCGCATTCCTTGGATTAATTAAAATATACACAATATTCAAGAATAAAGGTTCTTTATTGTAGTGCCACTTAGAAAATATTTTTATTAGTTATTAATTAGTCTTTGCATAAAAATAACAATCATCTCATAAAAAAAATAACCTAACATTTATTTAAATTAAATTATAGAAATTTTTAATTACTAATATTTAGAGATTAACATATTGTACTTGGGATTGTCTAATTTATTAGAAACAATATTATTTTGGGGATCATCAATTCAATTATCACAAACAAAATCACCTCTCTCATATGCAGTGCATCCTCATCAGATGGCATCCTCATGTCACCAGTCTTTGCATACATGCACTGACTCAATTCTTTAGTATTTGGCTCTGTATATTTTTGCTTACATAGAGGACAAAAGTATTCTACTGTTGTAGTGGTCGAGGCCATAGATAACTGTTCTTCCTCTTCAAGACGATGATGTCGATTTCTAATACAATACTCACTAATAGATTCCAATGGCACTTGCAGCAGCTCTTTTGCTCATGCTCAATGAGTGCTTTGGCTCTAGAGATTTGTTCTTCAGTGACCGGTGCAACTTCAGGTCTTTTTCTTATATAATTTCACGGTATGGTGATGAGAAACTGAAAATAACATCGAAGGGGCAAGTGTACGCATGCGCACACTTACCCGCGCACACTTTCCCCAGAACACCAAATTGCAATTGAAAGCTCATAAAATAAATTGAAAACAAATATAACATGATTTTTTTATATAAAATGTAGCGTAAACATATTATTATTCAAAGAAAATACACCTTACCGTTGTGAAATCGATAACGCCGATGATACATTGTTTTCCATTAAACAAAAAAAATTCGAATTTAAACACCATATACTGTTTTTTATGAAAAAAAAGTTATTTCTCAACCGCCGCCACAGAGACAAGTCGCGACTAGCAGGGCACTCTGGCATCACTTTTCGACCTTAACAAAAACCTCCCCCCCGTTCCCCGTTCGGGAGATACACTCACTGCGCTCACTTACCCACTGCGCTCAGTTACCCCGAATGACTCTACTGTGACAAACGAGCACGCAGTCCACCTGATGGTGGACTGCATGCGGAAGTGGTAGCTGTGACCCATACACATCTACATCTATCCTCAATAAAAATCAAAATGCAGATGTGTGGTCACCCGTGAGGACTAAAAGGGAATTGCTCTTTTCCAGTAAAAAGGGTCTCCGGTCCTCTACACTCACCATACGAAACAGCAGTGTTAAGATGCTATTTTACGCTAGTATTCTGTGAGAGCGTGGTCCTTTCCCGGACGAACCGATCCATGTGGTACAACTATACTACTAATATAGCTGCAGCATGGCTCCACCACGTATTTAATTTTAATATATGAGTTAAAGAAAAAAAGTGAAGTTATACAGTTTATGTAAGTCAAGTGTACTACTCCAGTGCGGTTAGCGTATTTCACATTGTCTTGAAATATTTTATCCCTTAGATATATTGTTTCTTCACAATATTTTCCTTCACCGTCGAGCACGTAGTAAAGCTTCAGGAGTGGATCTTCATAGGCTGTAGCAAATGGATACAGAGATTTCATTTCTTACATTTTTTGTAACGAAGCTCCATATCGCACGGTGTGAAATTGACAGATGGGGTCTAGGTAAGAGAAATTGTAAAACTTTTACGTCACGACCACCTTTCTATAGTGCGAGCGAGATGGAATAATATCCATTTCCATCGTACTTTTTCTTATTTTGCCATGAAAGAAATATTATTTAAATGACGCTTCATTTTAATAGACCGTAGTTTAATTAATTTATTTGTATTTGTTAATCAACAATATAATACGTTTATCGATAATAATATATTACGAAAGGAAATTCGTTCCAACCGAGTATTCCACGACACTCACGTTTGTTTTTATTTATTTAAAAAAATACTAGAAATGCTATAAACAATACTAATATTTCTTTTAACCACTCTTGGTAAGCTATAAATGCTTATGGTAGGAGTGGTATATGACAGTAGTCGGATTCGAACCCATTACCTTTGAGTTAGAGGTCCGCATCCTGCCATTAGGCTCACGTCATTTTGAACGTGAGTTGCTCGTACACTGTAAAATTAATATAAGTGCACACCAGTGTTTGCATCAGAAAATCCATAAATCGAAGTCTCTCCAGAAACGTTACTTAGACCACTAAAGTGTTCCGGAACTCCTTGCAACTCGCTAATTACTTGGCCAAATATTTGCTTCAGCGGGATTCTCCTTTCTTTGACTTGTTCGACTGTGGCTACAATAGCATTAGAGAACCGAGCCACGATAATTGTAGCGGAAAGCTTGTACTAATAAAGACGGAAAACGACTAGAAAGTGATTTTGGTCGTTTACTAAATAAGAATGATCTTGTCTACTAAGAATCTCCGGTGGAGGTTCGGTTGCCACCTTAGACGACTCGACCTGGCAACGTACAACGCACGCACCCTGAGGACTGACGAGAAGATCGTGGAGCTGGAAGAAGAGATAGACAAGTTGCGCTGGCATATTATAGGATTATCCGAAGTCCGAAGAGAGGGGGAGGACACGGTAATCCTCGAATCCGGCAACTTGTTCTATCACCGGGAGGGCGACCATCTGTCCCAAGGAGGTGTCGGATTTATCGTCCACAAGTCTCTCGTTAACAACGTTGTAAAGATCGGGAGTGTGTCGACGAGGGTTGCGTACCTTATACTCAGAATCACCAAACGGTATTCGCTGAAGGTCATACAGGTTTACGCACCTACCTCGGCACACCCCGATGAGGAGGTGGAGGAAATGTATGAGGATATCTCTAGAGCCATGCATTCCTCCAAAACCCAATATACGGTGTTAATGGGAGACTTCAATGCAAAACTAGGCACAAGAGAGAACGGTGAGCTGAAAGTAGGGAAATTTGGAATAGGGCAACGGAACCCAAGGGGCCAGCAGCTGGCCGACTTCATGGAGAAAGAGGGACTCTTTATGATGAACTCTTTCTTCAAGAAGCGGCCCCACAGGAAGTGGACCTGGTCGAGCCCCGACGGTTCGACAAAAAATGAGATTGACTTCATTATGACGACCAGACAACAACTGTTCAGTGATGTCTCAGTGATCGCGAGGGTGAAAACCGGCAGCGATCACCGAATGGTTAGAGGCACACTGAACCTAAATGTTAAGTTGGAGAGGTCTCGTCTGATGAAGTCAACGCTCCGTCCCCCTCGTGCTCTAATCCAAAGTCCCGAAACCTTTCAGCTCGAGTTACAAAACCGTTTTCAGTGCCTAGAAGACTGCAATGAAGTGGACGATATGAATGACAAGCTCGTGGAAACTGTCCATGCGGTCGGAGCTAAGTTCTGCAAGACCCACCGCAGAAGAACACAAAAACTCTCCGATCACACTCTTAATCTCATGGCTGTTAGACGGGAGATGAGGCTACATTCTTCAACAGATTTGACAGCATATAGGCAACTGAACAGACAGATCTCCAAATTCATGCGGCGAGACTTACGCAACTTCAATACAGCTCGTATTGAAGAAGCGATCGAGCGGAACCAAGGCTCCAAAGTCTTTGCCAGAGATCTGTCTGCCAGAAAGAGCCAACTGTCAAAGCTGAAGACCGAATGTGGCAGCATCGTTTCCGGGGCACCTGAGATTTTGAGTGAGATTGAGAGGTTCTATGGGCAGCTGTACACGTCATCGTTGGAGCCACACGCAAGTGTGAGTAACGATCCAAGAGCGAGTATTATTCGACACTATTCCGAAGATATCCCGGACGTCAGTCTGAGCGAGATTAGAATGGCTCTCCAGCACCTTAAAAACGGCAAGGCCCCAGGCGAGGATGGAATTACAGCGGAGCTTCTGAAAGCGGGTGGAAGACCGGTACTTGAAGTCCTTCAGAAGCTCTTTAATTCCGTCCTCCATGGTGGCATTACACCGGAGGCGTGGAGCAGAAGTGCGGTGGTCTTGTTCTTCAAGAAAGGTGACAACGCTCTCTTGAAGAACTACAGACCGATTTCCCTTCTGAGCCGCGTCTACGTGCTGTTTTCGAGAGTCATTACGAATCGTCTCGCGCGCAGACTTGACGACTTCCAGCCTCCCGAACAAGCCGGTTTCCGAAAGGGCTTTAGCACCATAGACCACATACATACCCTTCGGCAAATTGTACAGAAGTCCGAAGAGTACAATTTGCCACTATGTCTGGCGTATGTGGACTATGAGAAAGCCTTTGATTCCGTCGAAATTTGGGCGGTGCTGCAGTCCCTTCAGCGGTGCCAAGTTGACTGTCGGTATATCGAAGTGCTGAAGTGTTTGTACAGTAGAGCTACGATGGCTATCCGAGTACAGAACCAGAGTACGAAACCTATCCAATTGCAGAGAGGTGTAAGACAGGGTGACGTTATATCCCCGAAACTCTTCACCGCTGCATTGGAAGACGTTTTCAAGCTTCTGGACTGGAAAGGATACGGAATTAACATCAATGGCGAGTACATCACTCACCTTCGATTTGCCGACGATATAGTCCTCATGGCAGAATCGCTGGAGGAGCTAAGCACTATGCTCAATGACCTCAATAGTGTCTCCCAACGGATAGGTCTTAAGATGAACATGGACAAAACAAAGATTATGTTTAATGTCCATGTCACACCTATGCCGGTAGTTGTTGGGAGCACTAAGCTCGAAGTTGTTGACGAGTATGTTTACCTGGGACAAATAGTCCGACTAGGTAAGTCCAACTTCGACCGAGAGGTCAACCGACGGATTCAACTCGGCTGGGCAGCGTTCGGGAAGCTACGACACATCTTCTCGTCAGAAATACCTCAAAACCTTAAAACAAAATTGTACAACCAGTGCGTGTTGCCAGTGATGACTTACGGAACTGAGACGTGGTCCTTCACTGCTGGCCGTATGAGGAAGCTCAAGGTCGCTCAGCGAGCTATGGAGAGGGCTATGCTCGGAGTTTCTCTGCGTGATAAACTTAGGAATAAGGATATCCGCAGTAGAACCAGAGTAACCGACATAGCCCAACGGATTAGTAAGCTGAAGTGGCAGTGGGCCGGCCATATAGCTCGAAGAACCGACAACCGATGGGGAAGAAAGGTTCTCGAGTGGCAGCCTCGTACCGGTAGGCGAAGTGTAGGGCGTCCCCCCACAAGATGGAGTGACGACCTGGTAAGACATGCAGGAAGTCGATGGATGCAGGTGGCTCAGGACCGTGCTTTGTGGCATTCCTTGGGGGAGGCCTATGTTCAGCAGTGGACTTGTGAAGGGCTGTAATAATGATGATGTCTACTAAGAGATGTTATTTATCCGCGAGTATCCTACTATCTTATTAACTGCTACTAATATTAGAAACGTGATAGTTTGTGAGGATGTATGGATGTTTGTTACTCTTTCACGGAAAATCTACTATTTTAATAAAATTCTAACATTATATAGCTAATATATCAGAATAACACATACGCCATAATTAATAAAGATATTGTGTAAATTGGCCAAAATATAAAGATAAATGTTAAGTAAGTCAGAAAAAAACACGACGTTTGTCTGAACATGCATCACGCAAAAACCTGTTCACCGATTTGGATGGGACTTTCACTGACAGATAGCTGATGTTATAAGGAGTAACTTAGGCTACTTTTATTTTAGGCTTTTGCGCAAAATAATTCCCCGCGGGCGAAATTGCGGGGAACAGTTAGTTTACTTGTAGTTTGTAAAATAGATAATATTTAATACACCTACTTTAGTTAGCAATAAATAACATTAAATGAATTTTCTTTAATCTAGTGTAATGTGTAAACTAGAATATCGTGTACCTTATGTCGATAGCAATAAGGTACAGCAATAAGGACCCTGAACACACAGTAAAACTTAGTTTATATGAATTAGGCTTTAGAAATCTCTTATTTTAAGGTAGACAATGATGGACGGGTACAGGAACAGTTTTAGACATGGAAAATTTCCCGTGACGTTTTCTTTTACTACAGAGCACATTTTAAAAAAAATCTAGCGACTCGTCTGGCTTGGCACAGTTGATTTCTGGAGCAAAAATGACATCTACCGGGTCCAATTGTGTATCAAAACATTCTCTAATCAACTTAATCACACACACAAAATTACATCAAAATCGGTCCAGCCGTTTAGGAGAAGTTCAGTCACATACACACAGACAGAAGAATTATGTAATATATAATATGCATGTGACGTGGTCCTTCACTACTGGCCGGATGAGGAAGCTCATGGTCGCTCAGCGAGCTATGGAGAGGGCTATGCTCGGAATTTCTCTGCGTGATAAACTTGGAAATGAGGATATCCGCAGTAGAACCAGAACGACCGACGTAGCCCAACGGATTAGTAAGCTGAAGTGGCAATGGGCCGGCCATGTAGCTCGAAGGACCGACAACCGATGGGGAAAAAAGGTTCTCGAGTGTCGGCCTCGTACCGGCCGACGAAGTGTAGGGCGTCCCCCCACTAGATGGAGTGACGACCTGGTAAGATATGCAGGAAGTCGATGGATGCAGGTGGCTCAGGACCGTGCTTTATGGCATTCCTTCGGGGAGGACTATGTTTGGCAGTGGACTTGTGAAGGGCTGTAATGATGATGAAGATGTATATGCATGTTTTATACATATAAACCTTTCTCTTGAATCATTCTGTCTATTGATGAAAACCGCATCGAAATCCGTTGCGTAGTTTAAAAGATCTAATAATCTAAAGTGTAAGACTTCGTTCTAGACTATGTAGAGATTAATCTAATACATAACAAGTGGTAAAATTAAAAAATATGTGCAACCGACTTCAATATAAATTATTTAGGATAATTCAAACACTTCTTGGTCACACCTTGATCAAATGTATATGGGACCACATGTGAAACACCAGCTTTCAAATAATAAAAGAATCATCGAAATCGGTTCACCTAGAAAAAAATTATGAGGTAACACACATAAAAAACATACAGTCGAATTGAGTACCTCTTTTTTGAAGTCGATTGAAACATTCATTTTGTTGGTTGGTATTTTATGCGCTTCCATACCGTTCATCGGATTGCGCTAAAACTTGTCATTTTATTGCTTGCACTTATACGAAGGTTATAGGCATAGTACAATTAACTTACAGTAGGTGGTACGCGTATCGTACCGATAAATTTATTTGAAAGTTATATATCGTCATCATTATCACTTCTAATTCAACAATATAACTTTTACAAAGGAGACAATCGTTTTTGGACCCGCTAGAAATTTTAACGTAACTCAATGGTTTTAACACATTAAAAAATGCAATAGTTTAACTTACAATACCGGTGAAAAGTACTATACAATCGCTTTTGGTTTGTTTTGACGTTGTTGTGATTTTCATATTTCAATTGCTAATTTCTCAGTATTCCTGTTCGATGCGCCAAAACTAATTTTACATTTGTAATCTATAGATTATACGGAATAAATCGATACGCATCTCATTTCTCCATACAAAAAAAAAATGTCTCCTCTCATACGATATTTCCACAATTATTTCTTCTGCGGCAACAACGCGGCGGGTACTCGCTGGTCCCTAATAAAATTCTGTAATAAAAAGTAAAAGTCAACTTCAAAGAACTAAAAAGAATAAAATAATTTCAAATTCTGAAGTCGGTTCTGAGACATAGTCTATAGAAGTAATAAAGTCCCGACTTCAGAAAGTGAACTAAAGAATATAATACAAAATTGTCTAAATAGTCAGTTATATTAAAAACTTCATCCCCTATTTTGCCACCCTTCGGTGTCGATTTTTTTCTCAAAATATAATTGAAGTATAACCTGAGTGTGCGCAGGAATCGCATAATTTGATCCCTCCCTCTCCCTTCCATAATCAGACAACCAGACGTTTGGCTAGTCTCAACCCTTTCGTTGTTGACTTACCAAACAGTTCGCCACATCGTTCATCATGCGTACAGCAAAGGAGTGGAATAAGTTGCCAACATCTGTCTTTCTTGTGTGTGTCTTCAAGGCAAGAATGAATAGGCTTTTGTTAAGTCAGTGCGCTTCACCATCTTAGGTTACATCACCACTTACCATTAGGTGGGATCGTAGATAAGCCTGGCTTAGTAGAATATATCACTCATAAAAAAAGAATCATCCAAACTGGTTCAGAATTGTTCAAGATAACGCGTGATATACATTTAAAAACATTTGCAGTCGATTTGTACACGACTTCCTTTTTTTGAAGACGACTGAAAATAATTTATCAATGTGAAGGTCGACGATTTGAAAATATAATCTTATACGAATTATCTCTTGACTATTGGTAAGTGAAACTGTTCTTACACAAACTAACAAAAAACTTTTGAATATAAAATAACATAAGCAATGACCTAATAGTAATAATTCTAACAGTGTGGTAGAGCTAAGCGGTGGCTTTTGCTGTTGCACGGATGGGCCAGCTCGAACCGGGGTGGTACCACGACCTCACAGAATACCAGCGTGAAGTAGAAGTTTACCTCTGCGTTGCGCTTGGTGAGTGCAGGTGGCCGGAGGCCCAATTCCCCCCCCCCCCCCCCATCAACATGGTAGTGGAATTAAATAAAACACTACCCCAGGAGGGTACCAGCACCCCTGGAGAATCCCTCGCTGAGCATCCACGACCAAACTACTCCACTCCTGGGCTGGGCGTGGGTGCTCAGGCTGCCCCGCGTATTCTGGGGGGGGGGGCGAAATTCCGCTCAAGACGAAACCTGCTCGGGGCAAGCGGAGCAAGAAGACAAAGGCAACCCCTGCCACGCTTACCGTGGATTTCTGCAATATCAGGGGACTTCATTCAAACCTTAACGCCGTCCACTACCATCTGGAGATAGCTAAGCCGGCCTTGCTCTTTCTTACCGAGACATAGGTGTCCTCTCCGGCTGATACTTCGTATCTCTCCTACCCGGGGTACAAATTAGAACACTCGTTTGTGCCCCGGGCTGGAGTTTGCGTGTATGTCAGAGAGGATATCTGTTTTCGACGCCTCGGCAGCCTTGAAGGTACGGACCTGTCCATCCTATGGCTGCGCGTAGACAGCGACGACCATCCCCGCGTCTACGGGTGCCTCTATAGGTCCCATAGCGGTAATGCCGACACAGACCGACTCATAGACCACGTCCAAATGGCTGCAGATTCCGCGCTACAACAGGTCCCATCCGCAGAGATCGTGATACTCGGTGATTTCAACGCCCACCACGCTGAATGGCTTGGTTCTCGTTTAACCGATCATGCGGGTAGATCTGTCTATGACTTTGCTTTGGCATATGGTCTAACACAACTGGTTACTTCGCCTACGGGGATCCCAGATGTGGAAGACCATGTACCTTCCCTGTTGGACCTTCTGCTGACCTCTCATCCGGACGGATATCAGGTCTCCGTCGATGCCCCTCTGGGCTCTTCGGACCATTGTCTGATCCGGAGTACAGTGCCACTCACGCTCCAATCGCAGTTGCGATCTACAGCTTGCCGCCGTGTTTGGCACTATAGGTCAGCTGATTGGGACGGGATGCGGTCTTTTTTTGCATCCTACCCTTGGGGGCGGGTTTGCTTCTCGCCGGAAGATCCCAGCGTTGTTGCCGATTCTGTTGCTGATGTGGTACTTCAGGGTATGGAACTTTTTATTCCATCCTGTGTGGTGCCCATCGGAGGCAGATCCCAGCCATGGTTTGGTCGCTCCTGTAAAATAGCATCACGCTATAAGCAGGAGTGCTACCAGGCCTGGGCTGACGCATCAACGTCTCGGGATGTAAACACCAGCGCACTTAAAAAGAAGTATAATTCCGCCTCCAGGTCCTTCAAAAGCGTCATTGCCAAGGCAAGGTCTGAGCACATCGGCAGAATTGGCGAGAAGCTAGTTCGCCTTCCTTCGGGAACCTGTGCATTCTGGTCTCTCGCCAAGGCTGTCCAAGGGAACTTCTGTCAGCCATCTCTTCCATCTCTGCACAGAGAGGACGACTCACTGGCCCATGCCGCAAAGGAGAAAGCCGATCTGTTGAGCTCTCTTTTTGCGTCCAACTCGACTCTAGATGACGGGAGGAACACACCGCCGACCATCCCGCGATGTGAGTGCTCCATGCCGGATGTGCGATTTACACAGCGCTCGGTCCGCAAAGCACTCTTCTCCCTGGACGTCAACAAGTCGAGTGGGCCCGATGGAGTCCCTCCCATTGTGCTGAAGACGTGTGCTCCGGAGTTGGCACCGGTTTTAACGCGTCTTTTCCGGTACTCCTACTCCCAAGGCGTAGTCCCGAACTCATGGAAGACAGCTTTCGTGCACCCGATCCCTAAAAAAGGCGACCGCTCAGACCCGTCCAACTACAGGCCTATCGCCATCACCTCCTTGTTCTCCAAAATAATGGAAGCCATAATAAACTGCCAGCTCATGAGGTACCTTGAGGATCACCAGCTGATTAGTGACCGCCAGTACGGTTTTCGTTGGGGTCGATCAGCTGGTGATCTTCTAGTCTACTTAACTCATAGATGGGCGGAGGCAGTAGAGTCCAAGGGGGAGGCATTAGCCGTTAGTTTGGACGTAGCGAAGGCCTTTGATCGGGGTCTGGCACAAAGCGCTTCTTTCGAAGCTTCCTTCCTATGGGCTTCCCGAGAAATTGTGCAAATGGATCACCAGTTTCCTTGCTGATCGGAGCATCAAGGTCGTAGTAGACGGTGAATGCTCTGATTTCAAGCCTATCAACGCTGGTGTTCCACAAGGCTGCGTGCTATCACCAACGCTGTTTCTCCTGCATATCAATGATATGTTGCTAACTGGCAGCATTCATTGCTATGCAGACGACAGCACTGGTGATGCCTTATATACCGGCCGTGCCAATATTTCTCGGGAAAACGTCGCCGAGTACCGGGACAAACTTGTGTCTGAAGTCGAGTCTTTGCTTAACAAAGTCTCGGATTGGGGGCGACTAAATCTAGTCCAGTTCAATCCCCAGAAGACACAAGTTTGCGCGTTTACCGCTAAAAAGAACCCCTTTGTCGTATCTCCTCAGTTTCAAGGCACTCCCCTTACTGCCTCAGCCAGTATCGGAATCCTTGGCGTCGACATATCGAATAGTGTGCAGTTTCGTGGTCACTTGGAAGGGAAGGCCAAATTGGCCTCTAAAAAGCTTGGCGTGCTCAGCAGAGCGAGACAGTATTTCATGCCGGCACATCGCTTGCAACTTTACAAAGCGCAAGTTCGGCCCCACATGGAATACTGTTCTCATCTCTGGGCCGGGGCACCCCAGTGCCAGCTCCTTCCACTTGACCGCATCCAGCGCAGAGCGGTTCGAATCGTCGACGACCGAGTTCTTTCTGATCGGCTCGATACACTGGCACTGCGTAGAGATGTTGCATCTCTTTGCGTATTTTATCGCATTTATCACGGGGAGTGCTCTGAGGAATTGTTCGGACTAATACCAGCCGCTCAATTTCACCATCGCACATCGCGACAAAACTCGCGTTACCATCCATACCATCTGGATGATTGGCGGTCCACGACTGTGCGATTTAGATGAAGTTTTCTCCCTCGCACGACTTCCTTGTGGAATCAATTACCACCAGCGAATTTTTCGGACCGATACGACTTAGGAACCTTCAAGAAAAGAGCTTACACCTTTCGAAAAGGTCGGCAACGCATCTGCAATTCCCCTGGTGTTGCGGTTGTTCATGGGCGGCGGTAGTCACTTACCATCAGGTGAATTTTTTTTATTCTATAAAAAAAAACCTAATAACTGAATCTTGAAACTAAAAATGTATATTTATATTTTGCTTTTTTAAGATTTGAATCCTGACCTCTGTAGATAGTGTGATTGCATGGAATAATTGTCAGACAACGAGGTGTGTGGTGTAGCGTAATAAAATCCAAAACTTTCAGAACAATTAATTTTCCCCATTTTGCATTTAGGTATTGTACAACCAACAAAACAAAGATCATGTATAACGTCTATGTCACACCTATGCCGGTAGTTGTTGGGAACTCTAAGCTCGAAGTTGTTGACGAGTATGTTTACCTGGGACAAATAGTCCGACTAGATAAGTCCCACTTTGACCGAGAGGGCAGCGTTCGGGAAATTACGGCACATCTTCTCGTCAGGTATACCTCAAAACTTGAAAACGAGACTGTACAACCAGTGCGTGTTGCCAGTGATGACCTATAGAACTGAGACGTGTTCTTTCACTACTAGCCATATGAGGAAGCTCAAGGTCGCTCAGCGAGCTATGGAGAGGGCTATGCTCGGGGTTTCTCAGCGTGATAAACTTAGAAATGATAATATCTGCAGTATAACCGAGTGACCAATATAGCCCAACGGATTAGTAAGCTGAAGTGGCAATGGGACCGGCCATGTATCTCGAAGAACCGACAACCGATGGGGAAAAAGGTTCTCGGGTGGCACCGGTAGGCGAACTGTAGGACAACCCCCCACTAGATGACTAGTGACGACCTGGTAAGACATGCAGGAAGTCGATGGATGTAGGTGGCTTAGGACGGTACTTTGTGAAATTCCTTGGGGAAGGCCTATTTTCACTAGTGGACTTGTGAAGGGCTGTAATGATGAGGTGATCGTGAGAGGCGATTATGGTGGAATAACCATATCGTTGATGCCAAGTGTAAGAAAACCCAGACCGGCGACAGTGAGACGTCTGATAGTGATATCCATGATTTTTCGTTACGGTGAAATCTCCCTTTCATTGAAGAGACCCATACAATACAATACTCTTTATTGTACACCAAGAAAAAATAAAAATATCAGAAAAAAGGGTATTGTATAGAAGAGAGACCCTTTAACAGTGTAAATATAAATTTGTAATAATTAAGGAGGATTGAGTAGAAAATATATTGGTAAATCCAATTGGGCATACCTTAAGCGCATTAAAAAAATTACGTATAACATGATTATACGGAATTATTAAAGTAGTTTAAATACATTTCGACAGCACTATCGGCTTCAGCACCCTCGAAAACCATGAAAATGACACCCATGATGAAAAAATTGATATCTATTGCGGCCGCCATTTTGGATTTACATTTCGACAACCCTATTGGTTTCGACAACCTTGAAAAGCATGAAAATGTCACCCATGACAAAAAAATTATACTACTTACTTTTAGTACGTACTACTATTATTTATTCTGTGCTTTTAAATATTGTAAAAAAAAATCTCTTATAATCAAGTATTTAAGAAATTTGGTTATTCGAATATTGTGTATTTGTACAGCGATCTTTTTGAGCCGCTGAAAACAACCGAAACAATGTCCAATCACGACGGCGACTGAAGCCGAACTAAACTTAATACAAAGGTACTCTGTGAACTAAACAACTCTGTGGCTGTAGATCCCCATTTACAGAAACAATTTATATACGAGGCAACCAAATCAACGAAAATTTCGCCATTTTGGAACCGAAAAAAATTAATTATAGCTAAACAAAACAAAATTACACTGCCATTTACATTCAGTGGCTTCCCACATGATAGATGAAGAGATTAAAAAATAGATTTAGTGTTTACAAGCCACAGGGACATGATAAATCCACACCATAAGCCACTAAAACCCTTTTTTTTATTTAAAAATAGCAATTAATCGATTTAAAAAAATTATTAATAAGTTCTACAATCATTTATCTTTCTAACAATGTGCTTTTTATATCATTTATATGTATAATATGATTGCTAGATACGATTTTCTTCGATAAAATGTTGGAATTTTAATTTTTAGGCGATAGTAGAACATTTCCTTGCGCTTTCGCTTAAGGTATGCAATACAGTCTTGTTGCACATTAAACTAGTCGCGTAGGAATGTCCCCTCCGCCGCATCCATCAAGGATAATTGAGTAATGGCCGATGTGGCAGGCTCTGATTGATCGTCATATACCGCTAAATATGATTTATTACCACAACGCTTGCTTTTACCAAACTAATTTGGCAAGATTTGCTTTAACTAAGCAGCTCATGTTAAGTTATGATAAAATATCGCGGGTCTTGGTAGTAAAAAAATACCTCTGTTTTAGCAAATAGGGTTATTATTATAGGCATAATGACACATTAGTTGGTAGTCGAAGACATTAAAATATGATATTAAATATGTGTAGATATACGTTGTTAAGGTAGAGCCACGCTATAGCAGAGAATGGATCAGCTAGACCAGACTAAGATAAGCTCTGACAGATTAGGCCAGTAGCACTTAAGTAACTTTACATAATGCGTGACATACTTTACTTTGGATCCGCAACTCTAAATAACACTATAGCTTAGTCTCCAACATTAAATATGAGTAAGTATACGTGGTAGATCCACTCTAATGCTGAGATCTATAGACCGAACTTTGACTTTGCTCAGACTTTACTTTCGAGCTAAGACAATGTCGGTATTTATAGAGCTAACTTTGAAGTCGTGCTGAGTGCGCGCTTAGCAAAGCCTAAGTCAACGATATCGCCGACTTACGTAAAACTCAGGATATTATTCAAAATCACCGGTTGTTTTTTTGTTACTCTAATTAATTATAACAATAAATAGGCAGCTTCAGACCGTCTTCTAGTTTTAAATAGCATTAATCCATTTTATATTTACGTAATTTCAATCTTATTTCGAATTTCTTAAAAGGTTTTTTTCTGACTTTGCACTCATCTCATCCGTTTCAGTTCTCATAGGACCGTTTTCTATTTCATGTAATAATAAATAATTTATGAAATTCAATTTGGACTTTTTTTCGATTTTAAATATATATATTTTTTAATTTTATACAGTAATATTGATTTTAAATATGTATAATTTTTAATTTTATACAGTAAAGTCAAAAACATAAGGAGTGGAATGAAGCATTCATTAATATTTGAACTGTCTGGGCCTTAGCATAAGTTTAGCTTAATCTTAGCCCGATACAACTATAAATTTAGAATCAAAGATTATGCTGAGCATATACTCAGCTAAGTTTATCGTAAGCTAAGTCTGAGCAAAGTCAAAGTACGATCTATAGATCTCAGCCTGAGAATGGATCAACTAGGCTGGACGAAGTTAATCTCTGACAAAATAGGCCAGTAGTAGGTAAGTACATAGGCTGTAAATTTACTCCGTTCGCAACTCCAAATGAGACTACAGTAGTTCCCAATTGTAGATATACTTTCGCAAAATACTTTCTTCGTTTTCTCGTAAGCTTGAGTGCATAATTCACATTCCTTTGTCTGGACGTGATTACGTTGACAAATCCAAAGATAACTTTATTTCCAACAAAAAGTTAACAAGAATTTGTAACAGGCAATACAATTTAAAAGAAGTTAATTATCAGGAGTTTTGGCGGGAACTTGATCGGCGGCGGTTTGCTGCTCCTGTATATATATTTATTATATAGTTTAAATAATAGTTTGAAGTGGATTTAGATATGTAAAAGTGGTGCGATTTTATGTATTAACTGTCTACGCATGTGAACTATTAGTGGAAACGGTGAACCAAGTGCTCTGATGGTGATGGATTCTCAAGATAAGCTGTTTGCATAGGCGCCTTTAGATATCATCGCCAACTGTCAGCTGCCTGCTGGCTCAAGTTGCCGTCAAAATCTCCCAAGGGCTGCACAATGTGACGCATCAACATATTGTGAAGAAGTAAACTATGAAGGATAATAATACATAAAGACAAGGCTTGGGCAAATTATAATAAACCGAATAATAATATTCAAGAATTGGCCTAAAGGTCTAGATACCAGGCCATAAACTCAAGGCATAAGCATAAACCACAAAACTGTAGCAAAATATAAAGTTTTGCAAGAGACGTCGCACCGAAGTGTTAACAGAAAGACAATTAAACGTTCATTTAAGACAAACCTAAAACATGTTCAAAACTTCAGTCATCGTACAAAAGTTGGATCGTTACAACGCTACTCGAAACATACAACTCCCTGAAGCAGCAAATATTTGATCAAACTCTCGCATTTGAGTACAAAAGGTGCGGCGATTGGCTCAATTTGTTAAACGCACGTCCGGTCCGTTGCTTCCGGCTTTAGATAAATTGTTTTCATTATAACATTATCATTGTGGAAAAATTCTTTGTTCTGTTAAGCGCAGACATGTAAGTGATATATTATGTGAACTAATGTGTTTACAATAACATTCTGAAAATATAAATAATACCACTTAAATAATAGGGGTTAAACTTGCTGTTTTAAATCATGGCCAATTTCAACTATTTATCTACTAATTATAAGATAATTAATAGAATCAGACGTTACTTTGCGGAAGTCCATTATTTTAAAGTTGCTAAAATATTACTTCGCGTACATCCGCTCGATAAAATAAAATAATGTCTCTTACCTAGTTTGAAGAGCATCTCCCGACCTCCCTCAATTACATGCACTATCACCGTCACCACTAACCCCAGCACCACTACTCACCACCACTACAATAGGAAAGACACACCATCGACGAAAATACGACACGTGTTTTGCCTCTATTAAATCACCTGAAGATGCCTTGTGTAAAAGTGAAAACTAAAAAAAGTGCAAACTAAGCGTTTGAAACAACAATATTTGTATAGCCTATTAGTAATTGTTTAGTCTGAATGTGAACATGGACCATGTTTAGTGTATAATATACATATATTAAACGTGATAGAGCCACGCTGCAGCTATATTATGGTTTCAGCAAAAACGGGACTCGACTCGACCAGGGAAGAAGCACGCTTTCACAATATACCAGTGTTTCAAGTGGTGAATGTAGAGAATTGGGGCGCCTTTTTTACTGGTAAATAGACATGCTATCTTAATCCTCAAGGGTGACAATAATGGATCAACATTTTGATTCTTGATCAAGGATAGATGTCGTAGTATCTAGGGTCCACAGCAACCAACTACTCTCGGGTGGTGTGTGCTCGTTTGTCACCCCAATTCTATAAAAAATGTTAACCATCTCCGTGATAAACATTTCATATTATGGGTCTTTAATAAAAATATAAAAATTGATTCGCCTTAGGAGGCCCACATTATTAACCTACAAGTGACAAAAACTAGAAATCCAATTAAAAATAGGAAATAAGAATACGGTATTTTTTTTACATTTTTACTATCTTAACCCTTTCGTTGTCCCGTGCACTATATATACATATATAGGTCATTGCTATTATGTCTGAAAACCGGGCACTGAGTGTTAAGATAATTTACTCATAACATATAACTGATGGACCGTTTTAATGACAAATGTTTTAGTACAGTAGCGAGTTAACTTGCGAACCTGGCGAGTCAAGTACACATCTCCAGTCCAGGCCAGTCTATTTTTCGGCGAGTTAAGTTCGAAGTGTTGCCCTCTCGCTAGTCTCCCGCCACCCTCAACAAAACTCACCACTCATGTGAACAAGCGAGTGTAGTTCAGTGCATATAAGTTGACAGGACGCAACGTGTTCGCGTTTGACCTTCAAAATATAAAATTATACGTTTTTTATCTAAACTCGCCACGAAGACATTTGAACGCTACTGCCCAATTAACCGTTTACTCTCAACTGCCCTGTAACTAAATTCGCTACTGAACTTGTCGAAGTGTAAATCAGTCATTATCAACCTAGAAATTTTCAATTGATTTTTCAATCCATCAATAAAATATATTATGTATATATATTAATTGATGTTCCTTTTTATACTTTCATGCGTCGTTCCTCGTGAAAGATAAAACCTCGAGTTCTTCCTCCGCATTACAAGATAATGCTTACAATGTTTAAAGACGAGCAACCAAATATAATAACCTTTGAAGTAGTGACCAAAGCATTAAACAATAGACACGCTTAAGGGTATACAACCTCCGTCGTTAACAAAAGATCAACTTAAATCTCTCTGACGCCAGAACAGTTTCTTCCCACGACAGAACCGTAACCCGGACAATGCTGTCTACTCAGATTGGCTGAAGTAAATCCTTGAGAGCTTAGACCTGTATCTCACTCAAACGGTACATAAATAACTTAGTCTACTAGTTCAGCTCAAAGTTTTAGATACGTAAGTAATGATTTCTCTTTTAAAATGGGTACTGGTCATATTTACATACGCGTTCTCCTGGGCATTAACGAACGTTGTGATAACTTCCGAAGAAATGCTTATTGATTTTTATAACTAATTGTATAACTTACTTTGTTATAAATTGAATATTTAAAAAAAGTTCCACTGTTTCTTGCTGGTTCCTCTCAGCACAGAAGCTTTTTCCTGAACCAGCGGTGAAAATAAAAAAAATAATTTCAAAATTATTATTTATAATCTATTTTGAATAAAAATAATGGGCTCTATTCAATTATCAAAAAAAAATTGCGTAGGAAATGTTATAGTGGTAAGTAGTTACACGACCACACAGTGACGCTTATTTGATCCCACTATATCTGTATCAAAAATCATAAATAAATCAGATATTCTGAGAAATATAATATTAATTCGAGGACATGTGAAGTCCGATTAATTGTGCATAATCGACAAAACGATAATCAACGCAGTCTCATCCATATTGCAAAGAACTTACTGAATAGAATACAATAGAGTAGATTATAATAGAATAGAGTAGAATAGAGAAAATGGAGTAGAAAAGAGTAGAATGGAGTAGAATAGAGTATAGTAGAATAAAGTACAGTAAAGTAGAGTAGAGTAGAATAGAATAAATAAATTATGTTAAATTTTTATTACTGAATTACTACTTTGAATACTGGTTCGAAAAATCCTTGGCCCTGGGAAGAACTAGCAAGAAACCCAGCGGGACTTTTTTCCAACAGTAACATTATATAATATAAAATTGGATGTATCATATAAAATTGACTATACAATATCATAATACTAATAAAATACCAGCGTAAAATAGCAGAAAATAATTATAAAAAAGTAGTTGTATTTCTAACCGTGAAGTGGCGGTGTAAGAACTACCCCACTACCCCATATCGTCGCGTGGGTGTCGTGAGAGGCGACAGAAGGAAACTAAAACAGAAGATGATCAGCAGCGTCTTCGTGATAACAGCTTAGTAAAAATAAAAAAAACTGAGGTTACCAATCCGCCTGCTAAACGTGGAAACTATAGCAAAATCTCCCCTATGAGGCAATCTACGGGGGAGACCAATGTTCAGCAGTGGATTTTCTCTTTCGTATAGTAAGTGACGAGTACCTAACAAACAATGATTATGTCCACTACATAAATATTTAAATACTCCAGGTAGCTAACTCCCCCAATCGTTTTAATGCAAAGCTTGCAATCGATGTTAGTATTACGTCGCAATAGCGTAGCGATCCCTCATTAGCAACAGACAAGCCTAAAAGCGTTCCGTTGATCCGTGGTTTATTTACTCTATCATTATAACTACAAATACAAACGTTTGTGGACAGTTCATATGTTTTATAACATTTGATATACCAATCCTCATCAATGTTCGAGGCTCACTATACCTGTTTTCTTTTGATACTAGTAATAAGGGTCACAAACGAGCACACAGTCCACCTGATAGTAAGTTAATGCTATGGTCTATAGACACATTTATCGCCTAATTAAGAATTAAAATGCAGATTTTTCAACTCTAAATGCACTGTTTCAAGTATTAAAGAGCCGTTGCAGGTCACTCGCAATACACTTGCAATATGTAACTGGTATTCTATTCCACTCGCTGGTATTCTATGAGATGGTAGTTTAACCTCGTTCTAGCCAACCTATTTAATAACCAGCCATACAATCGCAACACTTGGCAGTCTAATTGCCAGATCGCAGTGAGATACGTCTCGCACTTTTTTTATAGGATAAGGGTGACATACGAGCGTACAGTCCACCTGATGGTAAGTGGTTGCTGTAGCCCATAGACATCTACAGCTATCCTCGATCACAAATCAAAATGCAGATGCGTCATCACCCGTGAGGACTAAGATGGAATGCCTCGGTTCCAGTAAAAAGGCTCTCCGGTTCTCCACACTCACCATACGAAACACAGGAGCGTTGAGCTGCTACTTTACGCTGGTATTCGGTGAGAGCATGGTCCTTCCCCGGTCGACCTGACCCATTCGTGCTACAACTATACCACTAATATAGCTGTAGCATGGCTCTACCTTTGCGGTTAATTCTAATTGATAATCATTATTTAAGTTATACTATCATTTGTCGGACACTACAAGGTCCTGATAACATTCTCCTTGTCTTCTTCTTCTTCTTCATTAGAGCGCAGGAATCCACTGCTGGACATACACCAATCCTATTTTATGAAAGCTTTTCTATAATCGTCGCAATTGTCAGGCGTGTTAATGATTGCAGTACCAAACGTCTCGTACTATTAGTGCAGCTTTCCATTATCGCCGCTCCCATTCTGCATAATAATATCTTACGTCTGAAGTAAACGAGACGATTGTATCGCCATCTATCGGAAGCAATTTATAGTTATTGTGACACTTCCTATCGTGTAATTTCTAGTTGTCATCAACTTTGTCAACAGTACATGTTTGTTAGAAATAAGTCAAGAAAAATTTAAAAACTACAAATAAGTTAACCAGAAATAAGCCCTATTTTATTTTCGAGGCTTTGACATAGTTGCCATGTCTTATATCGAAATGTTTGATATCTTTTAGTATTCGATTTCTATGAATTTCTTCTGAGGAGGAGCAAAAGTTCAATAGACAAGGGCTCGTCTTAAATTTCATAAAAACAAGTAGACATTGATCTTGGTGAGAGCAACACTAAAACTGACTAGGCCGTGAATGGAAAAATGGGGATCTCCCGCCGGCCGCTCCTTATGCTTTTAGCATGATAGGGTACGGCCTACTCTCTGCATGGTAGAACGGAGCTAGTTCATTGCAGAGTCATGCAGAAAATTTGCTAGCGTGATTTTAGCTTCGTTCACATCAGTAACCGTAGCGTGGTGAAGTTTTCGTCACACTACTAATTGCATATGTTTGTGAACTTCTAAGTGTCATTAGTTAACGTACTACTTCGTTATTAAACAAGTTAGTTTTTGACTGCGAAGGAACTGCACTGAAAGAGCGTGATGTTTTCGTTTCTTTGTCTGACTGAAAGTAGACTACGAAACTAAAAAGTCAAGGAAACATTTCTAATATTTACGCAAATACTATATCGTTGCCTAACTGTTCCGTTACATTCTATTGTTTTCCGCTGCTGAACATAGGCCTCCCCAATAGATTCCCTCATAGGGAGGATATTCGATAAAATACTATACATTGAATAAATTTTAAGGTTAAACACAATATTAAAAAAAAAACTATAATAAAGGAAAACTAAAACTTAAAATTTAAATTGTCATACAGTCCTACTCCCCTTGGAATCGTGCCAAAATCGCTGGCTGCGTTTCCTCGCTGAATGGCTATACTTAGCCTTTGAGCGAGAAAAGAACCAGCCCTCTTATCATCAGCAACGACGATCAGTCGCGGATATAGTTCGCTTTAGGAACTTCACCGCACGTGGACCCCACGGACCGATAGTCTCTACAGCAAATGGCACATACGAGTACATGTAGTCATTTCTCAAAGATATTGAATAAATTTAAAGTCAACCCGTGACCTTGGATTTAAAATAAAACAAAGTAAATGCAATAAATCTGAAAGAATTAGTTACCTTAATAAAAATCATTGTTTAGCATCTGTCACTCGACTACTTTCGTAATTACCTAGTTGCATATGCATTTTCGGCATAGTTGTAATAGTTAACGGGAATAATAACGATGTCCTCCAGACCAAATTTCAGCTACGATGACCAGTTTCAACGAAGACTTAACTTATCTTCCCTTTTTTTGGAACAAAGTTCCTTATCGGACGGTACAAATTTGGCGGATGGGGGCTAGGCGAGAAAAGTGTAAGATTTTTCCGTCACCACCCATTCTGACGTAGTGTAGACGGCCTTGGCGGCTATAAGGAAGCGAGATGGAATAATATTCATCTCCCTCGCACTTTTTCTTATATTGCCATGAACGAAATATTATTTTATCTATCTTGCTAATTTGGATTACTTTTTTTTTGACAAGAGATAAAGCAACAACGGGCAGAGAACTCGTTTTGTTCATATTATATGAGATTTTGACGCGAGCGCGTATCATCACATCTACCAAGGCTAATCTATACATCTAATATATATTGTACCCATACACTTTACTCACAATTGAAAGAGAATTTCGTAATCATTTACGGCACATGCCTCCTCTCATTTCTGAGAGGGATTTAGAAAACGTCGGCCGTACTACCCCGATGCATATTGGCGAAATCTTTGAAATATTTTTTTCTTCTTTCTCAGATATGTAGGTTTCCTCACAATATTTTCCTTCACCACAGAGCACGTGGTAAATCATCCCTTAAAACTACAACTAACAATTTCGGTGCTTCGAGCCTGGGTTGTTCGCGTACTGTGGAATTTACATCGAGCGCTTAGCCTCTAAATTACCACGGCCATTATTTTATTTTGCTTTATTAATAATATTCAGAATACAATCGAAATTTAGCCGTCAAAACTCACTTTAATAGGTACTTATATTTGACTTTTATTGTGAACAATAAAAACCTGCATATTTCTTTAAGAATAACTTTAAAAGTTTATGTCGTTTGCGGTCTGAAATACGAAGTTATAGTCTGCCTCAACGTGTTGATTTTGTTATTTGATTTCCAAATGAAGTTCTGTTTCGCGTTATAAATTTTATAGATGTCGAAATAATAAAGTGCAAACATTATGTTTGCAATTTCAACATATGAATACAATTGTGAATCCATTTTATGTATTTTTAGTCGACTGCATCGGAGCCGAAAAGGAACTTATTATCTGTTTGCCTTGTTATATATGAAGGAATGTTGCTGTGCAGTGGCGTAACATAATCCTCTACTCTATATTTTCATCCCGTGGATGGTGTTAGAAGCGACAGAGGGAATTAGGAAGATAGTACCTATAGAGATAACAAACGAAAATAATACAAAATTGTAGTAGCCAAAACGCAAATATCTCTACCTATGAGTCTGTCTCTTGCCCTAAAAACCCCCTCTCAGAAATTAAAGAATCGTGTGCCTTGTATTGGTACGTATATTGGCTGCGTTCACTTTAATGAAGAAATCTATGGGAGAAACCTATGTTTAACTGTGGACTCTTGATATGCTGTAAAAAAATATGAACAAATGCAGATGAGTTCCTTTCTATGTCCTGTTCATAACTCTTAAACTAGATGTTGGATTTCGAAAAATAAACCACAAACGATTTTTAAAATTGCGTGGATTACGATTGCGGTTAATACATAGTAGAGTCAAACTGCAGAGCTATAAGGACCACGCTCTCGCAGGATACCAGGGTAAAATAGCAGTTTAATGCTGTAGAAGACCGGAAAACCTTTTTATTGGAAACGAGGGGTCATATCATTTACTTGGTTCTACTGAAAATCGGGGAGAAGCAGTGCGCTTCACAATACGATTTACGTGGTAGAGCCATGCAGCAGCTATATTAATAGTTTAGTTTTAGCACGAATGGGTTGGCTCGACCGGGGAAGGACCACGCTCTCACAGAATACCAGCATAAAATAGCAAGTTAAAGCTGCTGTTTTTCGTATGGTGAGTGTAGAGAACCGGAGACCCTTTTTACTGGAAACGAGGCATTCCACCTTAGTCCTCACGGGTGACAACACATCTGCATTTTGATTCGCAAACGTGGATAGATGTAGATATCTATGGGCCACAGCAACCACTTACCATCTTGTGGACTGTGTGCTCGCTTGTCACCCTTATACTATAAAAAAAAAACAATGAGAGAAGAGAGTTGTTTTCTTGGATACGATAGTCTTGTTTTCTATATGATATCGTTATCATAAGTTATTTTAGGTTCATTGTTTTCTGTTCCTCCCTATTTCCTCCCTATTAATAAATTAAGTTTAGTTTTCACTTAAGATAGAAACAAAGATATGTTTGTTTGTGCCAAACGGATGACAAATAAAAAAAGTTACTTTAATCTATATCATAAGACGTTACGTGATTTTATAAGAGAAATCGTTGTAGCGTAGGTATTATAGTATATAAATGTAACAGTTTCTACCAAAATGGTCTTAAAATTAAAACACGCTACAAGTTTAAAGCTTTAATTACATTTGGAACTAGTTCCTACGGTTTATGTGCCTCCATTTTATGACCGTTCCACTTAAATTTAACCGTAGTACGTAATACGAGCAAACAACACTAAACTGATTCAATTACCCGCAGATTTCTTGGAACAGTTAAATGTGGAGCGACAATCCGAGCAAAACCTTTAAAGCCACGTTAACGTCGCTTCCCGTTGATGTGATTTACGCGGTGTAAGCCTTGCATAGTCAACATTGTGTAATTCTGAGTCGTCAGACATTGTCAGAACACAAAGCGTATATAATGTGTTGCTGTGTTATTGTAACATAATTCCCGTTTACCTTTTTTAACTTTTCTATGTGATAGAGCCACGTTGCAGCTATATTATGTAGCACGAATGGGTCGACTCGATAAATAAAAGTAAGTAAAATATTAGATTAATGCTGCTGTGTTACGTATCGTGGAGTGGAGATAACCGGAGACTCTTTTTTACTGAAAACAAGACATTTTATCTTTGCCTTTAGGTATGCACGCATCTACATTTATATTCACGTTCAAGAAAGAGAATAGATGTAGATGGCAAAGGCCCACAGAATCCATTTAACATCAGGTGGACTCTGTGCACGTTTGTCTCGCTTATTCAATAAAAAAAAACTTAGGTGACAATAAAGACTGTCAAAAGTAAAAAGAAACTCTTGTTGTGGCCACAAGTTCACCTGCCAAGTGTAACAAATCTTTATGAGCAATGAAGAGGCATGGTCTTTTGAAAAAATAAAATTTTGCTTTATTATTCAATGACTTGATTTGTTTTGCTTCCCAAAGGATTATTTTTAAAACAAATCATATTTCTGAACGACAGCTAAAATCGTATTTAACAATATTTCAGAAAACAATACGAAAAAAATAATATGGAAATGTGATTCGAAACATCTTAGCCAGAATAAACGTTCCTCTCTCGGACCATTGCGGTACAAAATTGCTCGCAAATTGATACGTCTCGGAGGCCCGCGCGGAAACAATTAGAGCATCGAGAGGGCACGTAATGATGCAATAATCCCTCCGACAATTCAGCCATATCTGTGACCCGGCCTTCGAATGTGGGATTTCAGGGATCCGCACTGAATTAATAACATTTTTTAATATATTCATTCTAAAATAAAACAGAGCTTACGCGGGTTAAATCGATATATTGTTACAACGTTTAGAAAAGAAACGGCAAGCATGTTGTTATTTGTTATATTTCTTTCTTTTTTTAAATATAGAAATAGGTCACTGGCGGACGTAGGCCTATTCTATAGAGGGAAGTATTTTCCGTTATCACCACGCTTGGCGATTTAATTATACCAGACGTCTGTGAAAGTAGCGCTTCGGTGATTTAGTCATGTAGAAAGGATTAATGAGAAAAAAGTGACAAAGCAGTGTTGCAGAAGTGAACGACAGAGCCTAGCCAGCATAAAAAAAGTGTGCAAAAGAAGGTTATGTTACTAATATATTTACAACTTAAGTGACGTGGTTGTCATCACCTGATTCAGATCGACAGACATTAACAAGGCCGTCAAAGTAGGAGCCTACACTCCCCATTAACTACCCCCACTCCCACTGAACACTAAGTAGTAAAGAGCTGCCTTGGCTACCTTAGCTTTTTATACATGGTAACGCATGCTGCATCTATATTATAGTTGTAGCACGAATAGGTCTGTTCCACTGGGGAATGACCACGCTCTCACATAATATTTTACGCTCTCACATAATATTTTTTACGTGGTAGAGCCATGCCGCTGCTATATTACTGGTATAGTTGTAGCACGAATGGGTCGGCTCGACCGAGTAAGGACCACGCTCACACAGAATACCAGCGTAAAATAGCAGTTCACTTGAAACGAGGCATTCCATCTTAGTCTTCACGTGTGACAACGCATCTACATTTTGATTCGTAATCGAGGAAAGATGTAAATGTCTATGGACCACAGCAACCACTTACCATCAGGTAGACTGTGTACTCGCTTGTCACTCTTATCTTATAAAAAAACCCAGCGTGAAATAGCAGCTTAATGCTGCTATGTTTCGTATCGGGTTTTTACTGGAAATGAGACTCTCCAACATAGTATTCAGGGGTGGCAATGCATTCTGCATTTTGATTCCTAATCGAGGAAAGATGTAAATGTCTATGGGCCGCAGCATCCCCTTACCCTCAGGTGAACTGAGCGCTTGTTTGTCATCCTTACTATATATTAAAAAAGAATCAAATCTGAACCCTCAGATCCAGATTTCCTACATCCATTATATCTACCACGTAGTCGGATGTGTACGTGAACGTGTGACGATTTCCTTTGTAATGCGCCCTTATATTCTGTCTTTGAATTTAAAAATGCTAGCCAAGAGGGTTCGAAGGAGCGCCAAATAAGTGCGCTTATAAATCTTTTCAAAAGTACTGCTCTAATACTCGTCAATACATGTTCTCCCTTCAAAGAAATGATTGAATGAATTGGAAATAATGAAAATAATGTTAAAATGTTAAAAATTTATTAGCTAAGATCCACCTAATAAAATAAAATGATGCGTCTTACTTAGTTTGAAGAGCATCTCCCGCCCTCCCTAAAACACCACTACGATGGACTTCGCGTGTGCGGTCACACTTCAGTCTGCCCACAGACATGGTGAGCGGATGTATTAAAGTAAATTGGGGTTTCCAAAAAAAGATTTGAATTTATCAGTAATTACGAATACGAGATGATATTATATATATATATATATATCTTATTTTTTAAAAACTGACACAATAATAAAAAAATAATTATTCGCTGCCATATAGTGCAGAGCGAGAGTGGCGTCCATTTACTGCCGACTTCCAAAAAGGAGACGGTACTCAAATCGACTGTATGTTTTTTTATGTGTGTTACGTCATAACTTTTTACTGGGTGAACAGATTTCGATGATTCTTTTTTTTGTTTGAAAACTGATACTTCTCGTGTTGTCTCATATAAATTTGATCAAGGTCAGACCAATAGTTTTTGAGTTATACTTAATAACTTATATTGAAATCGGCTGTACAAAATTTTTAATTTTAAATTATGTATTTAGCGTGTGTTTAGCGCGATAAACTTTACAACGCGCAGTGTGGTCAGGCAACTTCTCGGTAGGCGAAGGCGAAGTTTTACTGCGATAATTCTACCGCGATTTGTGTGGCCGAGGCATAAGAAAGATACACATGCGAAATAGACTCTGTGGTGGCTGATCCTAATTGTGCAGGAAATTGAGGGAGGGTGTGAGGTACTCTTCAAATTAGATAAGACACATCACCTTATTTCATTACGCGGATCCCAGCTAATGAATTTTTAACATCTTAATATAACCATTATTTCCGCAATGTAACGCCTAATTCTATTAATTATCTAAAAACTATATTGTCCAGTTGCGGGACCGTGTAGGTTAGTCCATTAGGTATCCTCCACAAGCGTCGTAAGAGGTCAACATATGAAAAGCTAAAAAGATCTCACAGCTTCTATTAGATGACGATGTGACCCAGTTAAGTACCTAGCCCAGTGACAGAGGGCATCATCAAAGGTGCAAAAGTGCAAATTATCAGATTCTGCCACCTCCAAATCGCCTACCAAGCCCTACAAGAAATGGCAAACAGTGTACTTTTAAGACTTGATGAAGTAAAGGTAAGATTGTCTCTTAATTTTTAAGCGAATGTAACCTAATAGTGCTACTAGACGGTGGTGACGCCGAATGGTCATATCACTTGGATTATAAGTCGATTCTAATCCAATCAAGAAGCAGCTTTTATTCAAAATATATAATGTTGCTTTTTGAGTTTGGATTTCATATGTTGGCCTCCACGTATCTGATACCACGGCCTGGACTAGCCGCGGTCTTATATTTGATAGATTTATTGTTTTATAGAATAAGGATGACAAGCGAGCATATAGTCCACTTAATTATTAGATAATAAAAATATATTGATGAAAATAGGCACATCTTACATGGCACTAGCTTATCAATCACTGAATATTTAGAACTTGCAGAATTGAAAGAAAAAAGGCCGTGTGAGAACAAATGATGAATGCACGAAAATATTGACTACATGTCATTATAAGAAATAACCAACTTATTATAGAGGGAAAATCCGTATACTGGAACTTGGAAAATAAAAATATGAATCGCACTGTTGACAGTACGAGTGTAAAAATAATCCAACAAGAAGCACTATCAACTCAGAGCCAACAGAGATCACCAATAATTAACAATATTCAGACATTTCGGAAGTAAGTTGACATAATTTATAGTACTTTACCAAAATTTTCAAAATCTCTACAATAAAAAACACCTATTGGAAACATGTACAACCGAGAATCCGACTTAACAAGCTTTTTGTATAACAGAATCTTGGTTAAATCAAGCCAAATTGAAGCTTATTAACTTTACCGGATATAAAATAGCAGCATCCTACTGCGGAAAAACAAGGGGTGGAGGCGGCGTGTGCATCTTACTTCAGAATCATCTCGAATATATTGAAAAAACTGCTATAGCATATGTGTCAATAGAATATATATTGGAGGTGTGTGGAATACAGTAACCCAAAGATAATATATTGTTAGTAGTTTTATAATGGAATGGGACAGAGGAAGAAATATTCTATGAGCAATTGCAAAAAAATATTGAAATTAATTGATAAAAAATACTCAAAATATAAAGTTATTCATGGCGGCGATTTTAATACAAACGCCCTTGATAATAATTTTAAAACATCCCAGTTATTAAATAATATGTCTGAATACAACTTATCTCAACACATTAAAGACCCTACACATTTTACACAAACATCATCAACGTGCTTAGATTTAATATTTACCAATTTCGATAAAAATAAATTAATGACAAGAGTTGAGGAGTTGGGATTTTATAACCATGCTGCAACCACCATTCAAATAGAGTCACAATGACACACTAAGCAAATAACTTGGTATACTGAGAAACAGTTTTACAATTTAGCTAATATAGATCAATTCAAACGAAATTTAAAAGACATCCATTGGTAAAATATATTGCGACCTGAAAATAATATAAATGAAAACTATACTAAATTTCATAATGTTTTGACAGATATTTTGAACAAATGCATACCAAAACGTAAAATTAAACTAAAAACCATTAATAAAAAATACTTACTAACTACTGGCATAAAAGATTTTTTAATAATAAACGACTCTTAAAAATACTAACATCTAAAATAAAAAACCAAGGCCTACATAATTACTATAAAAATATGGAAAATTACCAAAAAAAAAAACAGTAAATATGTCAAAAAAATTACATAACATACATAAATTAAAAAAATCATCTAACAAAGTTAAAACAATGTGGAGTATTATAAATGAACGTACAAATAAAAGAAATACGAGAGATAACATTCAGTATGCTCATAAGTCAATCGTTTGGCGAAGGAGTTTTCCCAGATCTACTTAATAAGGCTATAATAAAACCGATATATAATTTTTTTTATAAAAGAGATCCCCGCAACTATCGTCCAACAGCACTGCTCCTTCATCTTCTAAAGTCTTCGAGAAAGTAATGTGCAATCGCGTATATAACTTCTGTGAAAAGTATGATATTTTTGATTATTGTCAAAATGTATTTCGTAAAAAAATGATCAACAAGATTAGCGGTTTACATATATATTCAGGAAATCCTTACCATAATTAATAATAAAAAATACGCAATCGGTGTAGTACTAGACATGTCTGAAGCTTACGATAAAGTTCAATTCAAAATTCTTCTTAACAAACTATATGGTATAGGGATCCGTGGTAAAACATACGGATGGATCAAATCAAATTTACAGAATCGTGAGCAATTCGTAGAAATACAGCACTTCAATTACGAAACGATAGAAAAAAAATCAGTATGATCAGACGGACAAAAATGTAACGCATCATTCCTTTAAGGGAATGTTCTGGACCGCCTGTTGTTTTCAATCTACATAAACTACCTCCTCAAAATTATAGAAGAACACTGTGTGCTGTTAGCCGATGATATCTCCCTACTTACCTCATGTGACAGCAGTATAAACATTCATAGTAAATTAAATTTGATACTAGAAAAGATAAAAAACTGGATGGCATAATCTTGAAATAAATTTCTCCAAAACGAAAATAATAAGTTTTCACCCTTACCAAAAAGTTCCACTAAATATAAACCTTAGCTACGAAAACATAAAAATAGAAAACGTAAACGAATTCACCCTACTTGGCTTAACAATAGACATAAATATTAACTGGAAACTTTATTAAATAATGAAAATTAAAAGAAAATTAGCAAGTTTAACATACGCTCTCCGAGAAGTGAAAAAATCTAGCGATATACAAACCGCCCACAGTACCTATGATGCTAATGCGTACTGGCTGCTACGGGGTTATCATGTGGGGAAATAGCACAGACGTTTCTGATCTTATAACCCTACACAAAAAACTACTTCGAATATATTTAACATACAAAATACTGATAGCTGCAAACCATACTTCGTCACACATAAAATACTTACCTTACGGTACATATACATTTCGTAAATCTGCGAATTCATTAAAAATACCCAGAACTTTATATTAAACGAGGAGAAAGCAATACCAGATACCAATTAAGCCGTAAAGAAAAACTGACTCTACCCATATCTCGCCTTAAACTACATTCATCAGGTCCCTTCGTCATATCTATCAAAATTTTTAACAAACTCCCAGACTCGATAAAAAATATAGAAAAAGAAACTATTTTTATAAATATAATTAAAGAATATTTAGTTTGTAAACACTATTACACACTAAACGAATACTTAAATGATAAATTTTAAATACCTACCTGGTATTTAAATTCTATTTTTATTTCAAAGTATATTTATCATTATTGTTTCATTATAATGGCCCTCCTCTCTCTTAATTGCCATGCCCTGCAGGGCCCATAATGATCTCATAGTTTTAAGTTAAAACTTAAAATGTTCTCAACACCTTAACTGTAACATTATGAATGCAATAAATAATATGAATTTGAGATTAAGAATGAAATGTAGATATGTTGCAGATATGTGGTCTCCGGTTCCCTACGAAACACAGTATTATTCTGCTCTTTCCTGGTATTCTGTGAGAGCATGGTCCTACCCGATCAAGCCAAACCTACACAGGCTGCAGCCATAATGCAGCTGCAGCGTGGCTCTACCTCGTAAAAAATACTAAAATCTCTTACCGTAATAATCGTTACATTAGGCACGGATAACAAGGGATATTTTTTTAAGAACTACCTACTGTTGCACGAATTTTGGCTTCTCCTGATTGGTTATTTATAAATGAGAATTTGTCCAATAGAAAATAAAGAAAACGCTACATAATTATAATTGGAGTTATAATAAACAAAAATGAAAGTGATATAGTGTTCTTTTATCCACGGCAGTGTACCTTCCCTAGTGTTGGGGCGATGGTGGTCTCATGATATTGGGATAAGTGATGACGATTATAGTGCAAGCGATTGAGGCAAGACGCTCGTCAAACTTAGTAAAAATGTCAAATTTACTTTAGCAAATTATTCATTAGCAATTTATTACCTAGTAATATTGGTATTTTAATCACTTTTTGATAATATATATAGAATAAAAATCTTTTTGTAACAGTCGAGAGATCGGGGTTAAGATTTTATGGAAAATATAGGAAAGATAGCAAAATAATTGTTCCGCGTCAATATATAATAGATAGGACATATAAAATTCGCAAGTTGTTATGTATGTAATAAAGTTTTGCATTTGAGCAATTTGAAACTATATATCAAGGACATTTTTATAAAATTTGTTGAATACAAAAAAGGAATATAATAAACATATCAATAAAAATATTTCAATTATTATTTAATTATAGAATAAATAATATTTGTGCGAAAATAATTCCGAACTTTGAATAGATTATTGTGTGCACCTATTTCGCACACAAAAATTAAACTTTTTAAATTTCTATACGACGATAAAACATTATGTATAAAACGATACAAAATGCCTATCACTCAGCAACAATGTTTCGGCTCTATCAAAACGGTCCTTTTACAAGTTACTGTGTAAAAAATGTGGAAAGTGAGTGAAAAATGAAAACATCACAAACACGACACTCTTCTCTCCCCTCGCTACCCTCCCCCATATCCCGCGACGCATTGTCACACTACCCACCCGTCGAGCGCAAAAATGACAGCTCTCACAGAGTAAATTCAGATAGGCCACATAGCTCTCTGTAAACTTTAATGCTTACTTTTGAAATAATTTGCTTTATACTTACCTTTTTTACCGTTTTTTTACCGTTAACTCGTAACAAACCTTCTTTGGGATAATACTTTAGGTGAATCGAATTAAAACAGTTTAAGGCGGTCAAGAATATCCACTTCTCCATATCCTCCCGTGGGTGTCGTAAAAGGCGACAAAGGGAAACAGGCGGGAGATGGGCAGCAGCATCTTCCTGATAATAGCCAAAATTACAATAAAAAACTGCGGTTGCCAACCCGCTCGCCAAGCGTGGCAACTATGGCAAATACCCCCCAATGACGAGAGTAACAAAGAGACCGCCCCCAGTCCCCGGCAGCCCCGCTATTCCTGGCTACGGTGGTGACCATGGTAACGGCGGGGCAGGGGGTGCTAAGAATCTCCGGTGGAGGTTCGGTTGCCACCTACGACGACTCGAACTGGCAACGTACAACGCACGCACCCTGAGGACTGACGAGAAGATCGTGGAGCTAAAAGAAGAGATAGACAAGTTGCGCTGGCATATTATAGGATTATCGGAAGTCCGAAGAGAGGGGGAGGACACGGTAATCCTCGAATCCGGCAACTTGCTCTATCACCGGGAGGGCGACCATCTGTCCCAAGCAGGTGTCGGATTTATCGTCCACAAGTCTCTCGTTAACAACGTTATAAAGATCGGGAGTGTGTCGACGAGGGTTGCGTACCTTATACTCAGAATCACCAAACGGTATTCGCTGAAGGTCATACAGGTTTACGCACCAACCTCGGCACACCCCGATAAGGAGGTGGAGGAAATGTATGAGGATATCTCTAGAGCCACGCATTCCTCCAAAACCCAGTATACGGTGTTAATGGGAGACTTCAATGCAAAACTAGGCACAAGAGAGAACGGTGAGCTGAAAGTAAGGAAATTTGGAATAGGGCAACGGAACCCAAGGGGCCAGCAGCTGGCCGATTTCATGGAGAAAGAGGGACTCTTTATGATGAACTCTTTCTTCAAGAAGCGGCCCCACAGGAAGTGGACCTGGTCGAGCCCCGACGGTTTGACAAAAAATTAGATTGACTTCATTATGACGACCAGACGACAACTGTTTAGTGATGTCTCAGTGATCGCGAGGGTGAAAACTGGCAGCGATCACCGAATGATTAGAGGCACACTGATTTTAAATGTTAAGTTGGAGAGGTCTCGTCTGATGAAGTCAACGCTCCGTCCCCCTCGTGCTCTAATCCAAAGTCCCGAAACCTTTCAGCTCGAGTTACAAAACCGTTTTCAGTGCCTAGAACACTGCAATGAAGTGGACGATATGAATGACAAGCTCGTGGAAACTGTCCATGCGGTCGGAGCTAAGTTCTGCAAGACCCGCCGCAGAAGACCACAAAAACTCTCCGATCACACTCTTAATCTCATGGCTGTTAGACGGGAGATGAGGCTACATTCTTCAACAGATTTGACAGCATACAGGCAACTGAACAGACAGATCTCCAAATGCATGCAGCGAACTTACGCAACTTCAATACAGCTCGTATTGAAGAAGCGATCGAGCGGAACCAAGGCTCCAAAGTCTTTGCCAGAGATCTGTCTGCCAGAAAGAGCCAACTGTCAAAGCTGAAGACCGAATGTGGCAGCATCGTTTCCGGGGCACCTGAGATTTAGAGTGAGATTGAGAGGTTCTATGGGCAGCTGTACACGTCATCGTTGGAGCCACACGCAAGTGTAAGTAACGATCCAAGAGCGAGTCTTATCCGACACTATTCCGAAGATATCCCGGACGTCAGTCTGAGCGAGATTTGAATGGCTCTCCAGCACCTTAAAAACGACAAGGCCCCAGGCGAGGATGGAATTACAGCGGAGCTTCTGAAAGCGGGTGGAAGACCGGTACGTGAAGTCCTTCAGAAGCTCTTTAATTCCGTCCTTCATGGTGGCATTACACCGGAGGCGTGGAGCAGAAGTGCGGTGGTCTTGTTCATCAAGAAAGGTGACAACGCTCTCTTGAAGAACTACAGACCGATTTCCCTTCTGAGCCGCGTCTACGTGCTGTTTTCGAGAGTCATTTTGAATCGTCTCGCGTGCAGACTTGACGACATCCAGCCTCCCGAACAAGCCGGTTTCCGATAGGGCTTTAGAACCATAGACCATGTACATACCCTACGGCAAATTGTACAGAAGTCCGAGGAGTACAATTTGCCACTATGTCTGGCTTATGTGAACTATGAGAAAGCTTTTGATTCCGTCGAAATTTGGGCGGTGCAGCACCGGTGCAGTCCCTTCAGCGGTGCCAAGTTGACTGTCGGTATATCGAAGTGCTGAAGTGTTTGTACAGTAGAGCTAAGATGGCTATCCGAGTACAGAACCAGAGTACGAAACCTATCCTATTGCAGAGAGGTGTAAGACAGGGTGATGTCATATCCACGAAACTCTTCACCACAGCATTGTAAGACGTTTTCAAGCTTGTGGACTGGAAAGATACGGAAATAATATCAATGGCGAGTACATCACTCACCTTCGATTTGCCGACGATATACTCCTTATGGCAGAATCGCTGGAGGACCTAAGCACTATGCTCAATGACCTCAATAGTGTCTCCCAACGGATAGGTCCTAAGATGAACATGGACAAAACAAAGATTATGTTTAATGTCCATGTCACACCTATGCCGGTAGTTGTTGGGAGCACTAAGCTCGAAGTTGTTGACGAGTATGTTTACCTGGGACAAATAGTCCGACTAGGTAAGTCCAACTTCGACCGAGAGGTCAATCGACGGATTCAACTCGGCTGGGCAGCGTTCGGGAAGCTACGACACATCTTCTCGTCAGAAATACCTCAAAACCTTAAAACAAAATTGTACAACCAGAGCGTGTTGCCAGTGATGACTTACGGAACTGAGACGTGGTCCTTCACTGCTGGCCGTATGAGGAAGGTCAAGGTCGCTCAGCGAGCTATGGAGAGGGCTATGCTCGGAGTTTCTCTGCGTGGTAAACTTAGGAATAAGGATATCCGCAGTAGAACCAGAGTAACCGACATAGCCCAACGGATTAGTAAGCTGAAGTGGCAGTGGGCCGGCCATATGGCTCGAAGAACCGACAACCGATGGGAAAGAAAGGTTCTCGAGTGGCAGCCTCGTACCGGTAGGCGAAGTGTAGGGCGTCCCCTACGAGATGGAGTGACAACCTGGTAAGACATGCAGGAAGTCGATGGATGCAGGTGGCTCAGGACCGTGCTTTGTGGCATTCTTTGGGGGAGGCCTATGTTCAGCAGTGGACTTGTGAAGGGCTGTAATGATGATAATGATGAAGTAACAGTTAGCGGATTTTAAGCAAAGCTAAATGGCAACCTATAAGGATATTACATGCAGGAAGCCGTCGGATGCACTATTTTTTGGCATTGAAGGGTTGTAATGATGTTGATGACGAAGTAGCATTTAACAACTTATTTTAATTTAATTATGTACTGCAATATTTTACTCATTACAATACTTTAAGTTAGAGCCTAAATTATACGCCCCACTTCCGGGCATAGAGCCTATTCACCTATTTCTGAGAAGATTACGGAGTACTTATACCACCACTCTGCGTGTTGACTGACGGACTTTACTTATTCATGAATTATAAATATATTCTAAACTGGAGTTGCTCTTGTATAATTGCATGAATTTGACTGTACTTAAAAAAAACGTTAATTAAAATAGAAAAATTATCAAGAAAATAATTCGCGTTAGACTGGAAAGACATTTAGTCCTTGGATAGAGTATACCCTTACGTTAATTCTTTTTACAGTCTGATTAAATAGAAAGAAAAAGTATTGATGAGGAATTCGCTAATTTAAAAAAAATTAAATTCTTAATTTTTTGAACGAAAGTGATTGAATCCATAAAGCACAGAACGTTTGTTAGTAGTGCTAGGATCATAGGATATAAGTCACAATAGCAATATTAGACGAATTGTTGTCACGTTGCAACTGATATTAAAAAAAATAACACAAATTTTCTTCGTTAATAGTTATTTATATAGCGATATTACTAAGATATTACAAAAGAAAACAAAATCCAAAGAAACAAATAAATAACTGTTTTAAAAAAAACGACATGCCTTAAAATTTTCAAATTTATTTTAATTCAGAATTCCAAGTCAAAGCATCTTTTTTTGTGGGAACATGACCACCAGCGGATTGTTGTATTAACCCTTAAAGTACAGACAGTATTGTACACTTCAATGGTAAATAGGCAAAATAAAAAAAATCTAACTTGCTGCCTAATCTTTGACGGCTCATGAAGGGCGGATATGGCGGAAATTTTTCAAAAGTTTGTCGTTTCCTGCTTGATGATTGTATGCATCCAAGTGAAAGAGCGATTCTTTGTGTCCTCCATCCAAAAGAATTACAATACCCATGAATAAATATATTTTGAAATATAAAAATGTTTTATCACATATTATACACTAATCGATCAAGACAAATCCTCCGAGAATAGTTTGGCACTTTTAAAATTCAAAATTCTATTGAAGTGACTTTTAACAATAATAAAAATAAAAAGGAATTGTTTTATTCATTAATGTCTCCTCTTAATATTAATGTGCTGTTCTACACGTATTAGTGCGTTATAAAAATAATATACCGAATTTGATTAACACTGGTCCTTGTCAAATCGACATTTGGAGAGCCACGATAAAGATGGTAACCACCTGGTTCTGTGATCACCAAACGCAGGCGGGACGTTCAAGGAAAATCGTCGAAATGGGAGTGGCCGATATGGGAATAACGGATAAGGGGAATGACGATAGTTTAGCATTCTTAAAATTAAGGATTCTAATGAAGCGACATTTAAAAATAATATAAATAAAAACAATCAGTGATATTCATTAGTGTTTCTTCTTAATATTGGTGTGTTTTTCTTTACACATTAGTGTGATATAAAAATAATATACCAAATTTGATGTGAGCGGGTAGCGTGACAGTAAACTTCAACCTATCTCGCTTCGTATTCGAGGTGTGCAAAACTTTTTAATTAGGCCAATTAAAAGCGAGTTTTTAGTATAACAGCATGGCATAAGTTTATAGGTCTACTGTTTGTTATTTAGAAGTTTTAAGGCAATCTATTGATATTTGTTTCATACGTTTGTAGCATGTATTTAAAAGTCGTTGTAAAAAAGCCGTCACTTGAAGGTTCAGGTTTTAACTGTTTTAAAACTAACATTCTATTGCTTTAAGAATTTGTCCGTATGTATAAACCACGCGCAAAAGTTTTCCCGATAATCACCCCTCTCACTTTCGCCAACCGCGTTCAGCACCTTTTTAATAAAAAATAGCGTTGTTACAGTATAAATAATAGTACACCATTTGACTGCTTAGTATCGTCAATAACGTGATAGACGCGTGACGTTACGACTCTATCAGCAAACCTTCTGCTTATGGGTTTTACGTTTTTAAATCAATTTCATACATACATATATAAATATTCACGCTTATCACCCAAAGGAGTGGGCAGTGACTACGGACTTCCGTTTGGCACGATCCTGAGAGTAAATAAAAAAAACAAATGACCAAACGTGGTAGAGCCATGCTGCAGCTATATTAATAGTATAGTAGTAGCACGAATGGGCAGGCTCGACCGGGGAAAGACCACGCTCTCACAGAATACCAGCGTAAAATAGCAGCTTAACACTGCTGTGTTTCGTTATGGTGAGTGTAGAGAACCGGAGACCCTTTTTACTGGAAACGAGGCATTCCATCTTAGCCCTGACGGGTGACAACGCATCTGCATTCTGATTCGCAAACGAGATGATAGATGTCTATGGGCCACAGCAACCACTTACCAGGTGGACTGTGTGCTCGTTTGTTACCCTATCCTATAAAAAAATCAACCATATGCTTACTTACTTACGTAATGAATTCTTGCTTACATTTTATTTAAATTCAATTAGGTATGTCCATACATTTATAACAGCCTATGAAGAACCACTGCTGGAACATAGGCCCCTCGATATAATGTCTCATAATATTTGCTATAGTTGCCACGGTTGGCAGGCGGGTTGGCAACAGCAGTTTTTTATTTTCTAGTTGTTATTAGGAAGTCGCTGCTACCCATCTCATGGTTTGTTTCCCTCTGTCACCACTTACAATACCTACGGGAAAATATGGGGTAGTTAATATTCTTCCACCGCCACTAAACGATCCTTTAGGTATATAATCAATTCTACGGTGGACGCCATCATGCGCGTGAGAGCCGTCACGACGGGGGATGCAGTGGCCAGGGGGAGGGGTTGTTTTGGCGGTGTCTCTCGACATCGCCAACGCCTTCAACTCCATGCCCTGGAGCTGCATTAGGGAGGCACTCCGGTATCACCGGGTGCCGACCTATCTCCGTCGTATAGTCGGGGACTATCTGACGGACAGGGCCGTCATCTACCCCGGTCGCAACGGTGAGTGGAACCGGCGAGAGATGTCGTGCGGTGTCCCACAGGGTTCGGTTCTGGGGCCGCCCCTGTGGAACATCGGTTACGACTGGGTGCTGCGCGCCGACCTCCCTACCGGCGTCAGCGTAGTTTGCTACGCTGACGACACGCTGGTACTGGCACAAGGGGGGTCGTACGAGGCGGCGGCGGAAACTATGACACGCGGGGTTGCGATAGTCGTTGAGAGGATCCGGCAACTGGGTCTCGAGGTGGCTCTGCACAAGTCCGAGGCCATGCACTTCCATGGTCCTCGGAACAGGCCACCACCGGGATCCTCAGTGATGGTAGGAGGGGTATCCATCGGCGTCGAGTCGACGTTGAAGTACCTAGGACTCGTCCTCGACGGCCGATGGAACTTCGCTGAGCACTTCCGACGTTTGGCTCCCAAACTGGAACGGACCGGGGCTGCCTTCAGGCGGCTCCTGCCGAACCTGGGGGGGCCAAACGCCTCCTGCCGGAGGCTCTACGCGGGGATTGTGCGGTCCATGGCCCTTTACGGGGCCCCGGTGTGGGCGCGTGGTTTGGCGCGGCTTGCCGTCCACCACCTAAACGCGCCCCAAAGGGTGGTTGCCGTAAAGATGGTTCGCGGCTACCGCACGATCTCCCGCGAGGCGGCGAGCCTCCTTGCCGGATTGCCGCCATGGGATCTGGAGGCGATAGTCCTCGCGCGCCTGCACGAATGGCGCGCGGAGGCACTATGCCGGGGGGAAACCCCGCTGCCGCGGCAAGTTGTCGCGCAGCGGACAGACTTCCGGCATGATCTCATGGCGACATGGAGAGAGCGACTGTCGCAACCCCGTGCTGGGCACGCCACTATAGCGGCGATAAGACCCCTCTTTGAGGAGTGGCTTGAGAGACGCCACGGCGTCCTCACCTTCCGCCTGACGCAGGTCCTCACCGGACACGGTGTGTTCGGGAGGTTCCTGCACCGAATCGGGCGGGAGGAAACGCCCGGGTGCTCCCACTGCGAGGAGCGACCGGAGGACACGGTGGAGCACACCGTGGAGGTGTGCCCTGCTTGGGCGGAGCACCGCCGTGTCCTCGTAGCGGCGATAGGCGGCGGCGACCTCTCGCGTCCAGCCCTGGTCGAAGCCATGGTCCGGAGCGAGACGGAATGGGATGCCGTCACCACCTTCTGCGAAGCAGTGATGCTAGCGAAGGAGGTGGCGGAGCGGGAGAAGGAGAGAGCAGCAGCTTTCCTTCCCGGCCGCCGCGGGAGACGCCCCGGGCGTCGGGGGCTACGTCGTGGCCCCCGGCCACCGTAGGCGCGGGCCTGTGGATGGCGAGCAATGGGTAGCTCGCCGTCCGTCCGTCTAACGACGACAGGCCGTGTCGACGGCGCGTTTTGTTCCACGCGCGCCTCAAAGAGCTGTCAGCATCGTGAAGGGGCCCGCAAGGGCCGACGCCTGCCGGGGCTGCGGGCTGTTCGAAAGAGATACCGCGGCTCCGGAACGTAAGGGCACTGAAGGAACACGGATGGTTTTTAGTCAGTAAAAGTCTGACACTCCCTTCCGCTCCACCCAGAGCGAAAGGCGTCATTTGATGATTTTCCATCCGCAAAAAAACAAAAAAAGGTATATAATCAATTAAGATCTCAAATAATAAATAATAAGACAATATATTGATGAGACCTATGTTCAGCGGTGAACTTCGATAGGTTGAGAGGTTGACAGGCAGTAATGAATGAGATATGTAACATAATAAAAATGTATGTATAACATAATAAAAATCTAGAGTGTTATATTATGTTATATAAATGTCGGTCACATGATTTTGTGGTCGAGGAATCTGGCTATTGCGATGCGGATCCGAGGGCTCTAGCTCTAAACAGAAACAACATTTACTTATAAATACAAATAGATATATTTAGTTTGAAAAATTACTTATTAGCAAAAATATATATTCAAGAGGGTTAATAATCTCACGCTTACCAAATATTTGGAATTAAGGTGAACTTATTTGTTACGCAACTGATTACAGTGTCATCATCACTGTAATGTTGCATTTTTAATTTAAATTATTCGATTTCTAGTGTATATATACACGAAACGATGCCTCAGTGCTTTCAGTTCAGTGCGTTCTTTATTTTTATTTTAAACATTTTTAACTTTTTTAATTCTTCCACTTTTAGGAATATCTGTAGTTTGTTTTATCCATTTATAATCTTATAAATATAAAATATAAGTAATATATCAGAAAAAAATATCTCTACAATTTTCCATCAGATTAACTTCCCCCTCTATGAAATCTGTCAAATTTTACACCTCACTCCTATGAGGTGGCGGCAGAAAATATCGGGGGTACTCTCATTAGTCACCAAATGCAAAGGTAATGAAATTAATCAAATATAGGTAGATCGCAACGCGCGCACACTCAGGTTTTCAAATTTAAAACAGTTATAAAAATATCTAGAGAAATTTAAAACATAATAAAAACTGCACGTGCACAAATAATCATTCACACTATTATTTGTAGATAATTAAATTATTTATACATGATAGAAATACGGGGTTACAGAACGTACGGAAATCAAACAGGCATCTCAAGACGCCGCGATCATATTGTGACTGCTGTGTGTCACTTGCGTCAATATTGTTAAATATTTATCAAAATTAGTTTTCAAAATAGAGCTCTCAGAGAAACGCTCCAACATATTTACTTTATAAAAAAGTATACTTATAGCCAAGTTACGAATATAAAATTAAATTTTCTATCGGTTTTTAAAATAGTTGAAGTTGTCGAATTGGTAACCACAGTTTTTTATTATTTTGAGTAGTTGTTAGGAAGATGCTACTGCCCATCTCCTGTTTTAGCTTGCCTTTATCGCCTCACCCACAGGACGCATACATGACCGACGGTTAAATTTTCTCTTAGTTTACCCCATCTTCAGTATATCGTCATTTTGTTGATAAACTTCCGTCGCGCCATTTACATCTGCTGTATAAGTTTGCTTTGTCACTCTTTCTGCGTTCATTCTTTCTACATGTCTAAACCACAGAAGCCTCAATTTTTTTTAAATACATGTAATGCTATTAAATATTACTAATATTCCCTTAAACCACTTCTGGTATTCTTAAAATGCTTGTGTTAGAAGTGGTTCATGACAGTAGTCGAATGGCGGAATCGAACCCACGACCTTTCGAGTTCGCGGTCCTCGCCCTGCTATTAAGTTAATGACGCTTATATACCGAAGCCTCAATAATTTAATATTTCGTATAACAAAGTAATATATTAGAAACAAAATAAATATGACTTAGAAAAAAGGTATTTATAAAATTTTATTCCTAAAAATGTTCCACCTTACAAGATCAAAAGTGTAGCATCCGTTTTTGAACTTGCTTACATTCTTTATTAATCACCTATACTCACTTATAAAAGATAAGAAGCTAACGAAACTTTCTCTGCGTCAGTCTTCACGTCTTGTCTCCCCTAGAGACGTTTTCTATAATCCATTAAGTTGTCAAAAGGGAGATTGATATAACAAGATCAAGATCAAGTTACGTGGGTGCATCGTTAACGAACCTCCTCTGATCTTAGATGTCGAACGAAATTCTGAACATAAAAAACATCGCTTTGAGATCAACGTACAGCAAACAACAGCTGTCTTAGATTTCGACGTATAAGCCTGGCTAAATACAAGGAAAAGAAAGATTCAGTAATAGGATATATAAAATTCTCGTTGGTTGAGTGGTCGTAAGCTTGACTTCTGATCATGAAGTCCCTGGTTCGAATTGCGGGTCAGTGTTTTTCTTATAAGAACACAAAATACTCAATCAACAATGTAATAAAGTTTCATCCTAATCGGATGAATGTATACGCGACGAACACAAACAGCTTAAAGATAATTTAAAAATTGCATGTTAATTAAATATTATTAACATGTCACAAAACTTAGAAGGAAAAAGTATAAAGGCTCAGCACCATATTTTTATGCATACTCGGTATATATCATGTGTATTGTCAATATTCCTACAATAAGTCATAGTACAAACCGTGTAGTAACGGTGTAAGAATATCCACTAGCCCATATGGTCCCGCAGGTGTCATAGCACGCGACAGAGAAAAACAAATCAGGAGATAGATTTCTAGGATTCCTAATAAGGATTAAACAATGAGAAACTGCGGTTGCCAACCCGCCTGCCAAGCACGGTAACCTTGGCCAATGTCCTCCACACGAGGCAATCTATTGGGGAAGCCTATGTTTAGCAGTGACTATTATAAGTCGTAACGGTAATGAACACACTAAGTACACTCAAAGAGTAATTATCAGAATTAATTTTCCCAAATTTAAATCAAGACTCTTGTACCTATTTTTATTTACGCGCATTAAATTGAACACATTTTTACGAATTTGATCGCGATTAATTTTAACTCAATATAAATTCCCTTCATTCGAGTGCTTTTCATTTCCAGCTCTCATGGATCTCAACAATGGATTAATTAGATTTATTCAAATTTGAATTGTCATGTTAAATAGTATCTAGAAGTCTTTAATTAATATTAAGTATGATATTATAATTAATAGCCATGGTGTATACCTATACATTTTGGTCGTTATCATCATCATTTCAGCCCTTTACAAGTAAAGTGAACATATGCCTCCTGCAAGGAATTCCATAAAACACGATACTGCTTCCTTTCTCTTATCTGCTTCTAATTTAATAGTTATTTTTTCTTAACAAAATAAAGTATGTTGTATATGCAATTATCTTTTACAAAATGAAAATTTACCATATTAATTCAAGGTGAACAAAGATATGGAACACTTCCTCGGCAGCGAAAAAATTAATTTATTTAACATCACTTGATTTACTTGGGGATGATTAATAATATCTTCGTTAAGACACTAACAAAGTTCCATTCGTTGTCTAATTTCATTTCTAATTTATGGTCCGTGCGATCCCGAATCGAAATTCCCACATAAATCCGTGCCGGCGCCGAGTCGGCGTCACCGCAAATCGCGCCCTGGGATGTCTGTGCGGTAACCACAAAATTCGAACGTCGATTTAAAAACTATTTAGAGTACATTTTAAACAGCGCAAGAAGGTATGACTTCAATTTTATTTACTATCCTAAAAAGATTAATTATACGCATTAAATATAACCAGATTCACGTCACATCGTTTTTAAAACACACATCACAGTTACTTAGTTAATTAATTTAACAAAAAAATTATTAAAAATGCATCGTATGAAATGTCTTAAATGCCTAGACGAAAGAATTATAAATTTAAACATAATTAATGTTTACTTAAAAAAAAAACAGTTTTTTGAAATCGCAATTTTTCAAAAAAAAATTCAGTAATTAAAACACTTGACTGAAATACTTTTGTAACAAAACCAAAAGGTGCAGCAATTCTGGAATATTTTCTAATACACAGGTATAATTTTACTAGGTGGCAGGACTCCTTTTCTACCTAGGCCTATTACATATTTACCTATATCCGCCGTGAATTAGCAGTGCTTATATAGCTGTGTTCCTTTTTGGAGGGTAAAGAAATCCAGTATAATTTTGTTTATAGAATATGGGTAACAAACGAGCACACAGTCCACCTGATGGTTGTCGTGGCGCGTAGCAATCTACATCTATCTTCGTTTGCGAATTAAAATACAGATGCGTTGTAAGCCGTGAGGACTAAGATAGAACGCCTCTTTTCGAGTAAAAGGGGTATCCGGTTCTCTACACTCACCATACGAAACACAGCAGCATTAAGCTGCTATTTTACGCTAGTATTCTGTGAGAGCGTGGTCCTTCCCCGGTTGAGCCAACCCATTCGTGCTACAACTATACTATTAATATAACTGCAGCATGGCTCTACCACGTAAAAAAATAATTACTGGCTGTGAAGCATTCTGTCTTAGTCCTCAGAGGTGACAACGCATCTGTAGGTTTCTTTATTTGAAGTTGGTTACAGGTTTTCATAGGAAACTATTCTTTCGGTATTGCAAAAACGCAACTTCTCAAAATGGCAATGATAGTATCAGAGATAGTAAATAATTTGTAACGGATTAAAAATCGAATACCCTAGACTTATGAGCCAAAATTTAACCTATGAGCCTGCTATCACATATTAATAATACTCTATGTGGATTTTCGATGTTGGCGTATCTAAAATTGTTATTTATAATTATAAATTGATTGATTTCTTTACCTGTTTAGTCACATAGTTTACTTAAATTATTTCTCATTTTATTGCATTGATTGTATGTTTTTAAATAAAACTAATTTTACGGATTTTATCGCGTATATTAACTTATTTTACATTCCCGACGTTTCGAGCATTTTACAGCACCCATGGTCACGGGGGGACTGAGGTGTATGACGTCCCAATGTCATAGTTAACTAAGTTAATTTTTAAGTTATTTTAATTTTTAAGTTAATTTGGGGTAGGTATGTTTTTCCTACCCCAAATTAATCCTTAATTAAGTTGCACGACTCAATCTGTAAATGTTGTGTACACTTGTAATTGATATGCATATCAGAAAATATAAAATTGTGTAAGTTTTTGTAACAATGTCATATATGTACATTGAAAGTGTACTTGTTAAATAAATAAATAAATAATTTTTGTGCTTATTTACCACGTCATCCGTAATCTAAAAAGTTCTTTAGATTATATTATATCAGAATTAATAAATTATATTATAATTAAATTATAAAAAATGTAACCGTGTAATACCTGTACAAGTATTACTGCGTATTATTATGTTTATAACTGTAACCTAATATTTCATGATTTATATTACGTTTGTTATGCGTACTGCCGACATGTCCATTGATGTCTAAAATAACCATGGCAACCCTAAACAACGGTGAAAATCGTCCTGGGATTTATTACAACAGAATATCGAGCTAAACAGAACAAAACCCGCTTCATTTGTAAGCAAGCAAGTGCACAGTCCTACGTAATGAGATAATAATGTGGCGAATATAACCTTCACTTAATATTAAGAAAGTTGAAACAATTTCTTTTCAAATTTAATTGAAGATTTAAAAGCCAGAAGATGTCAACGTTGAATAAATTTGATGTTAGAAATTTTATCGCGTTTAATTTGAACCAATAATTAAGTCAAGTCGTTGTGAATGCATCCGGCACTCATGATTACGGAGGGAGCAAGGAGAACCTTAAAAGCAAGCATCTAACAATTAAGCCCGGGTTAGCTATGACAGCATCCTACAACGCATTTCCTCGAGACCATGGATGATATAATGTTATCGAAACGTAAAATTGATCGTAAGTTTTAATAAAATCCCAAGAATTTACTTTATCCTCTACTTTCCTCGATACAGGCTTGCCTATAAAACATTTTTCCCATATCGATGATATTGATACAAATAACCGACTGTTACCTAGAGTTTGAAAATTTCTCTAGTGTTGTAATTCGCACTGAGTCTGACTTGGTACTTATTTAAGCATTGTGGTGCAACCTACAATTGTTACCAATATAGTGCACGTTTGAGAAATCTTTAGTTGAATTCATTATTGTCAACCATCTACTTAATAAAATGATAAATTAAAATTGTCACTGTAACAATTTCAGCGTTAATGTTTTAAAACTAAACAAATGCGGTGTAAATAAAAATAAACCTAATAAGTACATCAATTTCTTTGTATCTTTTAGCTTTATAAAAATTTTGTGCTTATTCCCAATATACATTTAAAGAATATCTAATATAATCTTAGGTTTTAATCTACGGCCCTAACAATATATCTAAGAGAGCTTGGTCCTTTCCCGGAGATGCAGCGTGACTCCACTTCGTATGTAAAGTATAATTCTTGAATTCCTCGTTACGTATCTTAAAAAGCTTTCATAGGACAAGGCTAAAAATAAAAAACCGTGAATGCCTCTAGTGTGTCATACGTTGCAGAGCCAAGCAGCAGCTATATTATGGCTTAAGCACGAATGGTTAAGCGGCACGATCAGAGAAAAACCACGAGAATAGCAGTGCAAAATGCCATTTTACATTGGTATTATACAGCGCTTCTGCATTTCGTGGCGAGTACCGGAGCAGAGACCCTCTTTTTTTGTACCAAGATATTCTATTTCAGTCCTCAGGTTTGTTATCAATCATGTATTTTGATTCTGAATGAAAAATAGTTTAATGTAGATGTTTAAGGACCACAGCATCCTTTTAACATTAGGTAGACCAGCCCTAGTTTGCTACCTATACTTCTACATATAATAAAGTGGACTATAGCATCCTGATAAAAAACTAGAGAGAAATCAATCAATCAATCAATCTTTATTTGCCAACCAAGTGTACATAAATGGCCTTATAATAATAACAATTTGTCTCAACTTAGTAGCCTTTTTCAGGCATTGCAAATTGGAGAAGAGAGATAAAATAAGTTATTAAATACACATATTACGGAGTAATTATATTAATGAATTAGTAATATAATCTAATAATTTCACAATATTAAATCGTGCAATAATTTAAAATTAAAAATTTTGTGCAGCCGACTTCAATATGAGTTATTAAGAATAACTCAAAAACTATTGCTCTGACTTTGATCAAATTCATATGGGATCACACGAGAACTATCAGCTTTCAACTAAAAAAGAATCATTCAAATCGGTTCATCCAGTAAAAAGTTATGAGGTAACACACATAAAAAAAACATACAGTCGAATTGAGTACCGCCTCCTTTTTGGAAGTCGGCAGAAAGTTAAAGAAATTTATGACATTTTTCTAAAATATATTCTACAGTAACATAAAAATATAGTAGTGTTATAGAAAAAGTAAATATTTCGTTAAAAAAATCTAAATCCAGCAAGTGTCAAACGACTGAGGACTAAGACTAAAGAACCATTTATTATGTATGAGCCCTGTCTGTCACGAGATGAAATTCAGATGAGCGAAAATAAATTTTTACATTTGCGTGTTAACCCTCTGAAAACCCGGAATATATTAAAAGAAAACATAAAGAAACTTTAGGTGTTATAAAATAGTATATTTATTTTTGCATTAGGTATATAAAATTTTGTCGCTTTCCAAAACTACGCCATTGTATAGAACAAAAACCAGCAGTCGAGTAAATGGTTTGTGATAAAGATTCTTCTATTTTATTTGGGACCACCCATGTAGTATACTAATAACTAACTAAAAAAACTAATAACGTTTTTCATAAAAAAATGGTTTTGCCGTTTCCGAGGTAAACATTGTAAAAGAAACATACGCGTCAAATATAGAACTTCCTCCTTTATGAACTCGATTAAAATAATATAATAATTATTCTTAACAAGTCCAATAGTTACACCAGTAATTAAAAAACCCGATTACATAAAAGTTTACAAAATAAGAATATGCCACTTCTACATCTAATACGAATTATACGACACTCCATAAATTAAAATCCATTATCCCTTAAGGGCTAAAAACCTTAACTTACTCGAAAAACCTTAACCTTCTTTTGAGGCAGTCGGGTACAAGCCATAAATCGCCTCAAAGAAATTTTCTGAAAACAAACATATTGAGCGTTGTGTATAGGTATTATATGCTCAGAGTTTCTCTGCGTGATAAACTTAGAAATGAGGATTTCTACAGTAGAACCAGAGTGACCGACATAGCCCAACGGATTAGTAAGCTGAAGGCAATGGGCTGGCCACATAGCTCGAAGAATCGACAACCGATGGGGAAGTAAGGTTCTCGAGTAGCAGCCTCGTTCCGCTAGGCAGTGTGGGGCGGCCCCTCACTAGATGAAATGACGACCTGGTGAGATATGCAGGGATTCGATGGATGCATGTGGCTCAGGACCGCCTTGCGGCAGCCTTGGAGGAGGCCTATGTTCAGTAGTGTACTTGTGATGGATGATGATGATGATATGTATATGAAATAGATCTCCATATCGGCTATATATACTATATATATATATATATATATATATATATATATATATATATATATATATATATATATATATATATATATATATATATATATATATATATATACCTAATATATTTACGTCAAATTCACACCATTGGTTGACTGGTAGAGCATGCCTCAAGGCATTAAGTTCGCCCTTTGTATCCTTTTATATAAGGAATGCAATGAAGAATAAATATATAAATAAATGTTTTCGCATGATGCGAGTATGCAATATGGATGGAAAATTAAAAATATAATTAGATATACAGCGATCTGTCGTCATGAAATAATTAAATTATTACCTTTAGTTGCCTCTTATGATACCCACTGGAAGAAAAAGCTGACGTGTTTTTTTCAAACAGCCACAACAAGTCTTAATCCATACAATTCAAATATATATAAGAGTTCTTACTCAAATCTATGTGTATAACCGATGCAGAGCTGTAATATATGCATGCTAGGATGTGTTTCGAGATATACATGCTAGCATGCATTATACCTTCTACTATGGACTTAGGAAAGTTTATTATGATGATGACTTGCATCTGTCTGAGTTCGAAACCGAGGCACAAGTTCTTTCATAAATCTTAAGTACCAAACGAACTTACAGTTCACTTGGTACAGGTACCTGATGGAACTTATAGTCCAGTTTATGGACACCTGTAGTCAACTTCAAACAAAGATGGCTACAAAACTGCGTTATTACCTCTGATGGCTAAGATGGAATACCTCACGGCCTATAATTATACTGGATATTTACACCCAGACCGGAACACATCAGTGCAGTTGCTACTGCTTGACTGCAGAAATAGGTAAAATGGTGGTATCTATCCTGACAGACTCCTAGACAGAAATAGACTCCTACAAGCTTGTAAAAATAAAAGAAACGTGTAACTAGACAGCAGTTGGACGCGGAACTTTGTATATAAATACTAGCTGGTCAGGGTGACGGTTTTCCGTTTCCCGATTTCCGGTTTCCGACGACTTTTTGTCCTTTAAAAATCCTTAAATTCACAATAAAATAAAAATTATCCTGTCTCTCAAGTTGGACCAAACTGCCCATTGTGCAAAATTTCGTTGAAATCAGTTCAGCAGTTTGAAAGTTCATCTCGGACCAATAATGTGACACATAATTTTTATATATAAAGATATATGTCCACTTTGTTTTCGTTTGTTAATGATCCTTCCTCACCCCTTTATCTAAAAGAAAGATTTCAATTCTGTAGTGACACTCATTCTCTCAATCTCCGTTCTTCACACAGTTTAATCCTGTCTACTCCTCTCCACCATTCTGGGTCTATGTCAAATTCTTTCACAGTTACTTCTATTACCCTCTGGAACAAATTGCCTGTTGACTTGCGAACAATACCTGTCAAAAATGTTTTTAAAAGAAAACTATATGAACATATCCGTAGCCTACAAAGTTGAATCAACTTTCTTTATATGTTTATAGTTATTTATAACATAAAACATAAACACTCACGCCTGTCACCCAGAGGGGTAGGCAGAGACTATGGAATTCCATTTGGCACGATCCTGACACACCTCTCTCGCTTCCTCCACATCCATATACCTACGCATACACGCTCGTCGGTTAAAGGTACTCTTAATTTGGCCCGTTTTCAATATTTCGCCAATTTGGTCGATAAACTTTCGCCTAGGGCGACCCTTTCCGACTCTGCCATTCACATCTGCAACATAAATTTGCTTTGTCACTCTTTCCTCATTCATTCTTTCTACATGACCAAACCACCGAAGCATTCCTTTCTTAATCCTAGTCACAACATCATCTTGCAAGCCACATATTTCTCTTATCACACTATTTCTCACCCTGTCATTCAGATTCAGCCCTAGCATACTACGTAATGACCGCATTTCTACAGCATTTATTCTACTCTCGTGCTTCTTCTGCCACACCCAACTTTCACTACCATACATTAAAGTAGGCACTAACACAGCATTGTGAATTGCCAAACGTGCCTTTTTGGACACATTCTGACTTTTCACAATAGAGTGTAGAGCCCCATTCAATCTATTTCCTGCATTCACTCGTCGTTCTATATCCTTATCATATCTACCATCCCCGCTAAACACACATCCCAAATACACAAACTCATCTACTTGCTCTACCAACTCCCCTTCTATTCTTATTTCACACATCGTTTTACTTTCTTCTCTTTCAAAAACCATAACTTTCGTCTTACTTGCGTTCACTTTCATTCCCTTTTCTTTTAATGTCCTGTTCAGTAATGTAACCATCATTTGCAACTCGTCTGCCGACGAAGCAAGTATGACTTGATCATCGGCGTACAAAAGGCATTTGACGGTTAACTTACCCATTCTTAACCCGCATTCTTCTACTTTCAAATTTTCCAAACAACTGTCCATAAATAGGTTGAACAGCCACGGGGATGCTACACAGCCCTGTCTGACACCTTTATGGATGCCAAACCAGTCCGAGTAGGCCCCGTTGATCCTAACACAAGCACTAGAGTCCCTATATAGCGACTTCAATGCCTGTATCAAGCCAGCGCTCAACCCAAATGAGTTCAGTGTTTGCCATAACACATCCCTGTCCACTCTGTCATAAGCCTTCTCCAAGTCTATGAACGCACAAAAAACTTTTTGGTTTTTGTCCAAAAACTTCTCCGCGATCATGCGCATGGAAAAGACCTGATCCGTACATCCCATTCCCTTTCTAAATCCCGCTTGCACATCCCAAATTTTTCCATCAGTTTCTTTCATAACTCTTTCAATTAGTACCTTAGCATACAATTTTCCCACAATGCTAAGAAGGCTGATACCACGGTAGTTTTTACAGTCCTGCTGTGATCCTTTTCCTTTATATATTGGGACTATCACGGCTTTGCACCAGTCTCCCGGTACACGCTTAAGTTCCCAACATAAGTTAAACAAGGTGTACAGCAGGTCTGCCACCACTCCTTCTCCAGCCCTTAGCATTTCGAGAGATACTCTATCATAACCGGCTGCCTTACCTGCTTTCATACTTTTCATTGCTTTCATTATTTCATCTATACTTATATCTCTATCTATTTCCTCTTCTCCCGAAATTTCTATTTCATTTAATTCAAACGTCTCATCACTCATAAACACGCTTTCAAAGTATTCCTTCCATCTCCTTAAACTCAAAACTTCGTCATTCAGAATACAGCCATTCTGGTCTCGTATAGCATTCATTCTAGGCTGTTTTGAATGTCCCCTGGTAGTTCTTACGAGTTTCCAGAACATTTTAATGTTTGCCTGGAAGTTATCCGATATTCTTCTATCATTCATATCCGTTCTTTCTTGCTTTTTCCTTTCAACTACTTATTTTACTCTCTTATTTAGGTGTCTAAAGACTGCCTTTTTCCTTTCAATATCATCATTCATACTGCTAGAACTACTAGCCTTGGTTGCTAGTAAATCTATCCATGCTTTCTTCTTTGCTTCAACTTCCATCCGTACCTCATCATCCCACCATAACGTGTTAATTTTCCTTTCATTCGTTCTCTTACTCACACCACATACTTCGGTAGCTGCATCCACTAAACCTTTCTTGACATTATACCACACAGTCTCCAAGTCTAAATCATTCATACACAATTCAGCCATACCACTTATATTTTCTCTCAATCTATATTTGAACTTCTCTCTCACACCTTCATCTTGTAACCTCTCTGTTCTTATACGCTGTAACGCAGTGGTAGACACAGATGTCCGATGCCTCCAACGTCTGAAAAGACCATTAATTCGGCATAAGACCAAGTAATGATCCGTCCCTACGTTAGAGCCCCGGTAAACCCTTGTATCTACCACCGCGCTCCTCATTCTTTCATCAACAATTATGAAATCTATCATACTTCTATCATCACCTCTTTCCCATGTATACGTGTGATTCTTCTTATGACGAAAGAAAGTGTTCGTCACAAAAAGACTCTTTTCCACGCATACGGCGAGAAGGCTTTCACCATTCTCATTTATACTTTCATCACCAAACGTTCCCAATATCCTTTCATAACCAAGCCTCCTCACCCCAACCCTTCCATTAAAATCGCCTAATATCACAATATTTTCATTAACCTTGCATTTCATTAGCACCATCCTTACCAACTCCCAAAACTGCTCTCGGATATAAGTGGGCTTAGACATGTCTGGGGCGTAGACCCCTAAAACAAACAACTTCTTTAAGCCCACTTTCATTCTTATCCATAGCAGTCTCGGGCTTACACATTCATACTCTTTCACACAATGACCCATTCTTTCTGAAAGGATGATACCGACTCCCTGGCATGCCCGCTCAGTCTCGTCTACACCAGACCAGTACGCGGTATACATGCCATGTGTAGTGGCATCCTTTCCCTTTCGTTTCGTCTCATTTACACATAACACGTCTATTCCTCTATCATGCATCATATCGCATACTTCATCCATCTTATCATTCATTCCTCCACATACATTCAATGTAGCCAGACGGGCTTCCGCAATCCACTTTTCGCCCCTCCGGGGAACAGAACGTGACGGGTGGCGAACCTCGTCGCCGGTTTTCCTCCCGGAGATTATAGTTATTTATATATACATTTATTGAGATATATATATATATATATATATATATATATATGTGTGTGTGTAAATGTGTGTATTTATTTATATATGTATATGAATTATGTATATTTTATGTATATATGTGTATATTTTATGTATGTGTTGCATGTACATATATTTGAACTGAATAATATCATGACAACTTAACTGCCCAAACTCGCTTTCTGTTCTACCCAAGGTTAGCTGGTAGAGAATGCCATATAGCATTAAGCTCGCATTTTGTACAAACATTTGGTGCAAAAAAGAATAAATAAATAAATAAATATATTATTTGCTACGGTAGTAAAGTATGATATTTTAATGTAAATGAGCTGCCGCAATGACAAGAATATATCGAAACTTTGAAACGCGTTCTAACATCTCTTCGATTCTTTCCGCAACATAAAATGCTAGCGATAAATGATAATTATTTTATTGTTCGCGTGTTATTAGAATGGAGCCGAGAAAATAATAAAGACTTTATTATACGTTGGAGCAAGTGACAGTCGATAGTGAAAGGGTTTTATCTACTTAATAAAGAGAATCGCGTGGATCAACCATTCTGCCAACTCAAAGGTGTGGGTCATGTCATGGTTGTTTTTATGCGGTGGTGTATTGAGTATGTATTTTTCACTGTCTGTTTTTTTTATATATGACAAGGAAACAAACAGCCCACTTGATGGTAAGTGGACGTTGACATGTATTAACACCTTTTTTATCGTCGATTAAGATTCAAAATACGGGTGCATTATCACCCCAGAGTTTGGAGAACTAGAATGAAATTTAGTAACCAGTAATAAAAGAGTCTACGGATCTCGTCACTATCATGCATTGTCACCTTGGCATGTAGGACTAAGATACAATATGTCATAAGTTAGTACGTTGGCAGTAAGATTGCAGTAATAATGCAGCCTCAGCTTTGCTCTCCCACATTATGATAAGTGCTACATATAGAATATTCAAATTCAAATGATTGGAACGAAGTTTTGAAACAAAGTTCTTTATCGGACGGTAGGAATTAGGCGGATGGGGGCTAGGCGAGAAAAAATGTAAGATTTTTCCGTCACGACCCCTTTTGGCCTTGGCGGCTATAAGGTAGCGAGATGGAATAATATCCATCTCCCTCGCACTTTTTCTTATCTTGCCATGAAAGAAATATTATTTTATTTTAAATGACGCTTCATTTTAATAGACCCTAGTAATAAACTTATTTGTATTTGTTAATCAATAATATAATACGTTTATCAATAATAATATACTACGAAAGGAACTTTATTCCAACCGAGTATTCCACGAAATTCACGTATGGTTTTTTTATTTACGATTGAATAGTTACTTACAAATATTTTGTTCTTAATGTTAAGACTATATGTTAAACTCCTATTTAGCTGTTTTTAACATCATCATAATAACTGATTTTTTCTTTAAAAAATGTTCAAGTTTTGTACGTGGCAGAGCCATGCTGGAGCTATATTAATTGTATAGTTGTAGCACGAATGGGTCGGCTCGACCGGGGAAGGACAATGCTCTCACAGAATACTAGCGTAAAATGGCAGCTTAATGCTGCTGTGTTTCGTATGGTGAGTGTAGAGAACCGGAGACCTTTTTACTGGAAAAGAGGCATTTCATCTTAGTCCTCATGGGTGACAACGCATCTGCATTTTAATTCTTTATTGAAGATAGATGTAGATGTCTATGGGTCACAGCAACCACTTACCATCAGGTGAACTGTGTGCTCGTTTGTCACTCTATCCTATAAAAAAAGTTTTTGCACAATATCGCGGGAATTAGTAACTATATGATAATTAAGTTTCTAGTTTTAGATTTTTTATTATTATTATAGTTTTTGATATTGTATATAGTAAAATTTAAAATAAATCAGTTATTATATTTTGTTAAAGAAAATATTAGCAATGCTATTAAACTATTAAAATTACTAATATTCCCACTAACCAATCCAGGTAACCTTAAAATGCCTGTGTTGGGAGTGTTTTATAACAATAGTCGAATGGCAGATTCGAATCTACGACTTTGCGGTTTGTATTCCATTCCAGGCTATAGTATAGAGTCACTTTATTTTATAGGAGAGAGGGCAAAGAAGCATGCGGCTCACCTGATGGTAAGTGACTATCGCTATCCTTGAACAATTGCAAGACCAGGGGAATTGCAGATGCGTTACCGGCCTTTTAAAAAGGAGAACGCTCTTTTCTTGAAGGGCTCCAAGACGTATCGGTCCGGAAAAATCGTAGTAATCGATTCCACAAGTAAGTTGTGCGAGGAAGAAAAAGCCTTCTAAATCGCACAGAGGTCGACCGCCAATCATCCAGATCGTATGGATGGTATCGCGAGTTTTGTCGCGATGTGCGATGGTGAAATTGAGCGGCTGGAATTAGTCCAAACAATTCCTCAGAGCACTCCCCGTGGCAGATACGATAAAAATACGCGGAGTTGCAACATCTCATCGGAGCGCCAATGAATCGATCGTGATCGGAAAGAACTCCATCTTCGATGATTCGAGCCGCTGTGCGATATATGTGGTCAAGTGCAAGTAGCTGGCACTGGGGAGCCTCAGCCCAGAGATGCGAACAGCATTCCATGTGAGGCCGAACCTGCGTCTTGTAAAGTTGCAGGCGGTGTGCCGGCATGAAATACTGGCCCGCTCTGCTGAGCACGCCAAGGTTTTTGGAGGCCATTTGGCCTTCTCTTCAAGTGACCACGAAACTACACGTCACTCGATATATCAACGCCAAGGATTCCGATACTAACTACACTTAATTTATGCTATTTAAATTTAAAATACATTTTGATAATTAAAGGTAATTTTAATTTATAAATAAATTAAATTAAATATTGAGATATAAATAATGGACGGCTATATACAAACGCCTATAGTGAGTGCACTGTTATATATTCTACGTATGTAATTACTACTACTTCTCGTTGTATAATCGAAAAAGTCGCCTTAATATAATCTGGTTAAGGAAATACAAACTAATTATTAATCAAGATTAAAGCTTGATGTGTTAATATTAATTAATATTATATTACGCCTCATAAATACAACCTTTTTGTAAGTGATGTAGCCACGCTGCTCGACCGTAGAAGGATCGCGTTTGGATACCATCGTGAAATAGCAGCATAATACTGTTTTGTATGCTGAGTGATGGGAATCGGTAAACCTGCTTTTAATAACGAAACAACTTGTCGTAGTTTAAGGATGCTAGTGCATCTGCATTTTGACTCTTTATCGAGGATAAATGTAGAGTGTGTATGTACCGCAATATCCACTTACCATCAGGTGGACTAGTGTGCTGGTTTAACACAGTTACCGTTTGACTGCCTCGTTGATCTAATGGTTGTAACCACGACTGATAATCATAAGGTCCCGGTCGGGCAAGAATATAAAAAAAATATTTAGGTTTTTCTGAGAAGAAATTTTGACCAACCGCCCAAAGTCAGAGGGAAGTTTGCGGTGTTTCACCGCCGTGCTTCGGAAAGCACGTAAAGCCGTTGGTCCTGCATCAGATGTCTCTCCGTTTGTTTCGGTTTTCCGTACCATCGGACTATGAGAGTGAAAGAATAGAGAGTGCACCTGTAATTACGCCCATACTCATAGACTAATCCTGTCCTGATTACATATATGATATATGCGTATCCGTTAAGACTGGCCGCTGTAACCAAAATTCGATCTGGGGGACATTATTTTTATTAACGCCGTTAGGTTGACAAAAAGAGTATTAAAATATTGAATAAATTGTTATTTTAATTGTGTTACACACTGTTGACAAATAGCGGGAAAACATCTCGTTGGTTATTGTCAGTAATAAAATATCTAGCCTGGTATCGAACAGGAACGTCCAACGGAAGATATCTGTTAATGCAATCACCATTTAGCTAGCCAATAAAGACAATTATATCAAACCCTCTCAATTTTGAAGTGACCCTACCCTTTTTTTTACAGTTATCAGTTCAACCGAGGTACCACCACGAGGTGACAATGCTTCTGCATATTAATTCTTTATCAAAGATTATTGTAGTTTTCTATTGGCCGCAGCATCCAATTACGATCAAATATATTTGTTGTAGTTTGTCAAATATATTCCATAAAATAAAAATATCTTGAAGGGTTCTATTAGGGTATCATGATAAATGATTATTTATTAAATACCTGAATCTACATTTTCATTCTCATTATTATTATTAATAATAAAAAACTTGGTAAAACTTAACTTATCACTTACACCACGCTAAAACTTCGCTGTCGCCGCGCTTCACTGAACACAAAATAGACAAGGCCAAGGGGGAATATTTTAAGGGGAGATCGGGCGAATTTGGACACTTTAATGCGAGTTTTGATGTTTTATGTTAATATCGAGAAGTTTCGCGGATAGTCATTGAATCTACGATTGTCGTGCGATCCAATAGTCTGCGGAATTCAATAACGATTTCCAGTTATAATACCGTAATTAATATTGTATTCAGTGAGCAATTTCCGTGAATGACCATACCTTTTGGCTAGAAAATTGAAAAGTTGAAGTGGGGAGAATGATGAGAGGATGTGTTGGCAGCAACTCAATGCCATAAATAAGGACTATTTGATCGATTTTTGTGGAGAAAATTAAGTGATATCGTTTTTAAGCAAACTGTTTGAATCGATTATTAAAGACAGCAGCTATTTGTTATTTAAATTAAAATAAATTTCATCTCTCTGATACGTTTTATATATCAACAGTGCCCAGTATTTGGACTATTTTAATTTTTTAATTAAGGTGAAAAAAGAGCATACAATCCACCTGATGAAGCCTGGTTTTTTTTATAGGATAAGGGTGACGAACGAGCACGCAGTTCCCCTGATGGTAAGTGGTTGCTGCGGCCCATAGACATCTACATCTATCCTCTATTACAAATCAAAATGTAGATGCGTTGTCACCCGTGAGGACTAAGATGGAATGCCTCATTTCCAGTAAAAAGGGCCTCCGGCCACCTGCACTCACCAAGCGAAACGCAGAGGTAAACCTCTACTTCACGCTGGTATTCTGTGAGGTCGTGGTACCACCCCGGTTCAAGCCGGCCCATCCGTGCGACAGCAAAAGCTGCCGCGTGGCTCTACCACTGTTAAAAAAGCTCTGGTAAGCTGTGGTAGCTCAAAGTTACTTACATCAAATATATGTATGAACTCTTAACTTTATTTCATCTATCCTCGACTTAGCATCAAAACAAACACTCTTTATAACCCTGGAAGACCATGTCCATCGATCAATTTATTCGATACATACCCACAACATTGCTCCTGGTATCACCGAGGGAATAGGCAGAGTTCAAAGCGTAGCAAACTCGTTTACCCAAAAAATACGGATATAGATGGAAATTGCGAAAGAAGTGATGAGTGATTAGTCAATCGCCTACACAATCAGAAGCTCAATGTTCCACTAGACAGTCCCACAATAACATAGGATCTATAAGTCACAGAACAAAATTGGAGGATTTTTACAAATTTACAAAAAGGGAGGTGATACCTAAATAACTAAATTTTTAACAGTGGTAGAGCCACGCGGCAGCCGGCTCGAACCGGGGTGGTACCACGACCTCACAGAAAACCAGCGTGAAGTAGAGGTTTACCTCTGCGTTTCGCTTGGTGAGTGCAGGTGGCCGGAGGCCTTTTTTACTGGAAATGAGGCATTCCATCTTAGTCCTCACGGGTGACAACGCATCTACATTTTGATTTGTAATAGAGGATAGATGTAGATGTCTATGAGCCGCAGCAACCACTTACCATCAGGTGGACTGTGTGCTCGTTTGTCACCCTTATCCTATAAAAAAAAAATAGGTCCTTACATATGAAATTGGCGTTTTGTACGGGAGGAATATAAAGTCATTTTTTTTTTTGTAAAATATATTTAATTAATCAAAGTATGCACCGTTGCTATCTATGCACTTTTGCCATCTCATAGGTAGTTCATTGGACCCTTTACTAAAAAAACCATAGGGACGAGAATCAATAAACTCTTTGAAGAAGACTGCCGAGTCGGAGTTTAATTTTTTTCATTGTAAGACGTTGTCCAAATTCCGGAAAAAATGGTAATCTGTTGGAGCAAGGCCCGGGGAGTACGGTGGATGTCGCAGACATTCCAATTGTAGCTCATCTAACTTAGTGGTTCTTTGTTGTGAAGTGTGTGGTCTTGCGTTGTCGTGAAGCAGCAGTGGCCTAGAGCGATTAACCAATCTCGGTTGTTTAGCAGCTAGTGCTTCCTTCATGGTTTGCAGTTGCTGACAATTGATATCTGCCATAATCGTTTGGCCAGATTTTAGAAAGCTGTCGTGAACGACACCGGCGCTAGTCCACCAAACACTCACAAGTATGTTTTCTGAGTAAATTTTCCTTCAGAGCAGGATTTGGTTCGGTCTCCAGGGTTCAGCCATTGCGACGAGCACTTCCGATTATCGTACAGTATCCACTTTTCATCATAAGTAATTCGATTTAAAATCCCTTCATTATTGTGTCTGTTGAGCAAAGTAGCACAACAGTCGACGCGTGTTTGCAAGTTCGATTCACTCAATTCATGAGGTACCCATCGTGCAAGTTTTTTTACTTCCCCAATTTGCTTCAAGTGGATTATTACAGTTTTATCACTTACCCCGAAGCTTGCAGCTATCTCTGACGTGCTTTGTGATGGATCCGCTTCCACAATAGCCTTTAATTATTCATTTTCCACTTTGGTCTATGGCCGTCCACGGGGTTGGTTTTCAAGGTCGAAATTTCCAGAACGAAAACGTTGAAACCAAAAACGTACCGTTCTTTCTTTTGCGGCACTAGCGCCGTACACATCATTAATACTTCGAGCTGTTTCTGCAGCACTGGTGCCACGGTAGAATTCGTAATCGTAAATATACCGATAATTCATGTTTTCCATTGTGCGGTAATAAGTGACGCCAAGGAAAAAAATAATGAGGAAAAAACAAATGAATGACTGTTTTCAAAACTCAAATGTACCAGCTAAATGTATTTATAAATTTGAATTTGGAATTCTTAACCAAAGAGGAGATATTTCAGATCAAAGTGGTCAGTACGACAAAGCGCTAATTTCATATGTAAGGACCTAATATATATGATATAAGTAAAGACTATATCTCTAACCTGTAATGGTGGTGTGAGAATATCCACTACTCTATATCGTCCAGTGAATGTTGTAGGAGGTGACAGAGGGAACCAAACCAGATAATGTTTGTTATAACAATAAGAAAATAAAAAACTGCCTTAGCCAACCACCATCCAAGAATGGAAACTATGGCAAATATGCTCACTATAAGGCAACCTATCGGTGGGCCTATGTTCAGCAGTAAACTTTTGATGCACTGTAATTAATGATATGAATATCTCAATCGATACAAATCCTTCCAAACATCATCAAGTTTGGTTTACAATCTTGTGTTAAATTGGATTATATTTCTTCTTCCTTTTTATCAGCCTGAATCCACTGCTGGAAGGCCTTTCAGGAACGCAGCAACCGGTATGAAGTCTATTCTAAGGCTATCCAGGCCGCAAAGGATAGGCGCTCAATTTCATTTATCATTAAATGAAGCGAGTAACCCAGGTTTACTCGCTCCATGTACCGAAAGAAATTAAAGTCGATAATTGCAATTTTAATAGATTGCAGATATATTATGTACGGTTTTTTTAGAATAATGTTGACAAACGAGTACAGTCTACTTAATAGTAAATGGATGCTGTGGCCCTTATACATCTACATCTATTTTTGATTATGAATTAAAATATACGTGCGTTGTCAGCCCTGAGGACTAAGATGGAAAGCCTCGTTTGCAGTAAAAAGGGTCTCCGGTTCTCTACACTCACAATCCGAAACACAGCATCATTAAGCTGGTACTCTGTGAGAGCATAATCCTTCCCGATCGAGTAAGGCCATTCCTGAAGCAACCAAAATATAGCAGCACCGTAGTTCCACGTTAAAATATACATATATAACGCATCCGGTGCGAATAATAAACACACGACATGCTCCGCCAAAAACTTTTCATTAAAGCCTTAGACATACGCTAAGCCGTACATATGGATGGTTCATTTAAACGTGTTTTTAATAAATCAATTTTAAATCTGTGTGAGATCTACCACTCTGGAATCGTAGTATAATCTGCCCCGTTCTGCAGAAATGCACGCACGTCACGCTTAGACGTCCCGTCAGTCGTCTGCTTCCTCGCGCCATTGTCTCAAACGAGGGGATTCTTCCCGTGGCGCAGTGAGCCGTTAACTTGTCGGGAGATTCGACGCGCTATCTGCGATAAAATGTTGGAGAATTGAATCTGACCGCCGCACTTGTATTAAAAACATTTCTTTCAAATTCAGATTTAATATAAATCAAAGGCCTTTTATAACTCAAAGACCAAAATTGTTAATTAGAAAAACGCACACGCGCGCACTATCATACACATACAAAAACAGAATCGAACACAATGGACATCAAAACGCGGAGATATAGGTATTGAAAATAGAACTCACCATCACAACTTCCAAATGAGAATTTAATAGGAATTTAGGATAATGATATTTAATGAATTATATTATATCATTAAATTATTTTTATTTATTTTTACGGTGAATCATTGGATCTTTTAATATATTGCATCTGATTTTGATGAAAATCTTTATATTTATATTATGTACTGGTTGACGCGTCTGTTAGTGATTGTTTGACTGCTGAACAACTTGACCGATTGAGATGTATTAAAACCAATATCATATTGTTTTGTCGCGATGAAGGTTCATTGGCTATGATAGGTTGTGTTGTAGTAAAGTTATTAACGAATTCTATGTCTTTTTGGTCAAAATGACTTATATTTGCTATATAATCCGGTCCCGATCAAACTCACCACAAAAAAATCAAACTCAAACTCATCACACCACCCCCACCTGGACCAGCTTTTGTATCTATTAAAATTGATGTCAAAACAAAGAGTAAGAGTTGTAGTAGAAAGTAAGAGTTTTATGCTATCCACTTTGTTTTAACTTATCACAAGATGGCGCTGTAGCACATCAACTTTGATACCGTTCAACCAATCGCCATAAAAATTAGTATAATATTAAATAGTGCGTTTGTTTGTGATTGTATAACCTTTCAACAACTAAACCGATTGGGGTTATATTCACACAATATATTTGTTTTATTGAGATGATGGTGCATTGCTATAATCCGAATCAAAATCGAATGGGTGCTGCTGTAGTCAAATTAATAACGTAGTCTATATTTTATGCAAGAAAAAGACATAATCAAATAAAAAAATTACAAAACCTGAATCCGATCGGTAGCGCTGTTGTCAAGTTAATAATAAACTTTATATTTAAAGAAAACTTATCGCGGCTCCCAGAGCGAAACAACATTAGCCGGGCCAGCAAGTAGAATAGGAATAAAATACAATGAAAATACAATTAAAATCACAAGATAATAAATTCTATTACGATGCAAAAGTCAATCGAATAAAATCGAAATTATCAAAAACTTCAGCCCATTCCAAAAGGTATCTTGCGCCTTTGTTTACCGCAAAAATTTGTACAGAGCGTGCCGATGTGTGGGTAGGAGAGAAGCGAACAAGTGTATCATTTAATCTACTGATATCAGAGTGAAAAGGCACGTGACAATCAGTGCTGGGGGAGCGGTAAAGTGCGTTGTTGTGTTGAGTCCACTGAGCCGCATTTTCGATCATTGATAATACACGTCCTGTCCTATAACAATCCGCTTGATTATTTTTTTTTAATTCGCAAATGGAAATACCGATGGAATTAAAGGCGTCATGAGACTCGTACTTTTATACGTCCCAGGACGTATTGTACACATGAGTAATGAAAGCGATTGTGTTGAGGCGTATATATTTAGGTAAAAAAAATATACATAAGGATGTCACTGGATGTTGTCGACGAAAAATCAACCCCAGCCATGGGAGTTACAGTTTCCTTTGGGAAATGTCGAAATATTTTAAAATGTTAATAAAAAACACGAAATATATATAGAAAAAAATGACGAAATATAAATTAAAATTAGAGATGAGCAGTTTTTGGAACGAAGTTCCTTATCGGACGGTACGAATTTGGCCGATGGGGGCTAGGCGAGAAAAAGTGTAAGATTATTTTTTTCGATCACTACCTATTCTTACGTTGTGTTCTGTTGTTGGCGGCTATAAGGAAGCGAGATGGAATAATATCATAAAGTTGGCAAACAATTTTTTTTGTCAACTTTAATATAATGGACTTCCGCAAAGTAACGCCTGATTCTATTAATTATGGAATAATATCCATCTCCCTCGCACTTTTTCTTATCTTGCCATGAAAGAAATATTATTTTATTGTAAAAATACCATTTCTCCACACTCTTTAGACTGGAACACAGAAGTGCGAGCACTGCAATTAAGCTGCAGAATTAAATAAGATAGTGCTACCTACTAAGATGAATAGTAAGAATGCGTGGTAGAGCCATGCTGCAGCTATATTAGAAGCATAGTTGTAACACGAATGGGTGGGCTCGACCGGGGAAGGACCACGCTGTCACAGTATATCAGCGTATAATTTAAAATTAAAATGTTGTACAGCCGATTTCAATTTAAATTATTTAAGAATAACTCAACAACTATTAGTCTGACCTTGATCAAATTCATATGGGACCACACAGCTTTCATATAAAAAAAGAATCATGGAAATCGGTTCACCCAGTAAAAAGTTACGAAGTAACACACATAAAAAAAATACAGTCGAATTGAGCACCGTCTCCTTTTTGGAAGTCGGCAGAAAATAGCAGCTTAACACTGCTGTGTTTCGGATGGTGAGTGAAGAGAACCGGAGACCCTTTTTACTGGAAAAGAGGCATTCCATCTTAGTCCTCACAGGTGACAACGCATCTGCATTTTGATTCTTTGTCGAGGATGGATGTAGATGTCTATGGGTTACAGCAACCACTTACCATCACGTGGACTGTGTGCTAGTTTGTCATCCTTATTCTATAACAAAAAGAAAAAAAAGAGTCCTATCGCCTAAGTGTCGATTTTTTAAAGAATTATGCAATTTTCTGGAATCTTCACCAACGCCGTTGTAATGTCGGAAGGTGTTGAATGAATAGGAGAGGTGTCTTTGGTACTAGAACTTTAATTATAACTCCACTAATTCTAAGCTTAACACTATTATATACATACTACTCTATAGAGTACACACACACCCTGCTACAGTGACAGTATACTGTCAGCACTGTCACGGAGTAACAGTGCTCAACCCAACAAGACGACCAAACTCAGAGCTATGGTCTGTGGTGCAGTCCATATTGTCAGTAAAGACGTAAATTCTGGACGTGTTAACTCTGCAGTAAGTTGAAAATGTGGAAAGTAATCATCAACTAAAGTGTTATTTTATAGAAACGTGTATTGAACACTATCGGTAATTCTAGCGCAGAGTAGCTTTAAGGACTTGAAAGCTTCATTCCAACGATGCGATAAACTTTGAGCAAGGCTGGCTTGCAGGTGCAAAAAATGCAGACGATATTTGCTTGGAAGCGAGGGGACGACGATGAGGTCAAGTTTCAAGTCGCGTGTGCACAACGTAGGGTTGTCACCAATTTGACGGTTTCAAAATAGTAACCCAATGTAATTACATGCAAATGTAACAGTTACATGCAACGTCTTTATCTTGAATCGTGAGCGAATTCCGTAAACAAGAATGGGCTTATATATGTATAAGTAAGATATGATTTTGTTTCTTTTATTTTTACACATTTTATGCTTGACCGGTACCTATATATGTAAGTTGTCGTGAAGCGACAATTAAAAAGAAAAAGTATATAGAACCTAACCTAAGAACAACAAAACAACAAAAGTAGACCAATAAAATAATATATTTAAAGTTTTAGAAAGGTATTTACAATTTTATAAAAAAATGAAATATGAAGATGATGGATGAAGTGAGATTACAATTAGATTTAAAAAAAAAATAAAGGTAGGAGAATAGGAGAATATAGTATTATAGTGGAGCCTAAAGGTTGAAGTGACACGCTGCTTTTGTAGAAGTAGGCACAGCTTGAGGTTTCTTAGCGGCGACGGCACGCAGCGCCTGGACTGGGCACACGCAGCATCCGAAGCCGGCGCACGTAGCGCCTGGGGTAGGTGCGCTCAGCACTTGGAGCAAGCAGTCGCAGCGCCCAAAGGTAGCGCAGGCAGTAGGTGCACTCGGCACCTGGAGCAAGCAATCGTAGCGCCCGAAGGTAGCGCGGCAGTAGGTGCACTCAGCGCCTGGAGCAAGCAGTCGTAGCGCCCGGAGTAGTTTGGCCCCGCGCTTGAAGTAGACTTCGCCGACGACTTCACGTGTAGATGGAGGCTTGCAGGATTCCGGGGCAATGCGGCCCCGGGATAAGGCCTTTAGTAGATGTTACTCCTTTGAGAACTGAAGCGAGACTTTTTGTATTCTCCAATTGTTCGGCTTTTATACCTTTTTAGAGAGAACGAGAAATTATTTAAATTAAAAGGAAATTTATTGTAAATGACCTACAGCCAAAGAGTATTTATGTAGAAATATTAAACTAAGAACATCATACCAGAGACGAATTTGAATGAAAGTTACCATAACAACCATATAAATAATGGTTGTCAGAAATATAAATTTTTGGTTTCAGGTATATAATTGGAAAACCATTACATTTAAGTAAGAAATGAGATATTATTCATATAGGAAAAACTAACGCGCGGCAGCGCGCACGAAGCCTGAAATTGTAGAGTTACAGAGAACTCAATAAAAGACCGAAAAAGGTAAGACTCCATTGACAGCGATTTTAAAAGGTGCTCATAGTGTGAAGATACGAAGTGAAAATGATTTGTTATTGTGTAAAAACGTTACAGGATCCTATGGAAATAAAGGTGATGCAAAATATAAATGCAGAAGATCAAAAACAGAATGGAAAAATAGTATAAGGTGATGCAAAACATGAATGCAGAAAATCAAAAACAGAATGGAAAAATAATATAAAATAATATGTAAGTAGCATAACACTACAAAGTATGTATGAATGTAAAAGAATTTTGTAATAATATTACTCTCACTTTCAGACGTCTGAAAAATCTGAAGTTTTGCTGAAATATAAGGAACCAATGACAATGCAATAATTTTCATGACTATGACCTAGGTTTTTTAGATTCACACTAAGATCATCGCAGCTCATGTTCATCTGAAGTTTTGCTGAAATATAAGGAACCAATGACAATGCAATAATTTTCATGACTATGACCTAGGTTTTTTAGATTCACACTAAGATCATCGCAGCTCATGTTCACGGCGTGTTGATTAAGTTTTCTAAAACTTTAACTATTATTTCCCTAAATAATATATAGCCTTCTATGGTTGAATTAACAGGTGTCCATGGACTGCAGAGCCACTTACAATCGGGGAGACGGTGAATTCTTTTGTGGTTTCAGTTTAAAAAATAAACAGTAAAAGTTATTAAAGTAAAATAAGAACAGGTGTTATGTTATTATTCTATCCTTAACTATTGTTTTATTGGTCCACAAAAGTACACTACTTGATACAGGCGTCTCCCTGGCATAACTGGTACGCTTGGCAAATGGATTGGTGATCGCGGTTCCAGCAACTTGCACCTTTGACGGTGATCCCCTTCGTCGGCCTGAGTATTTACATCAGGCACAAAAAGTATACTGTATGTACAGTGGAGTAGCGTGCCTTAGAGGGGCCCTGTATCAAAATTTGTCGGGAGCCCAAATTAAGGGTAAAGGGTTTTAACAAAAGGAACAAAAACTCTCGCATTGAATTAAAATAGTTATATATTTATTATAAGTTATTACTTTTCAATTAATACTCCTAGGAACTAAGCTAGCCAAACAATTCAAACCAACATCCTGTCCCATAGAAGTCCTTAGAATTTTTTCTTACATACGTTTGGGGCCTCTGTAGCACGTGGGCCCGGTATCATTGATACGGCTGATACGGCGGTAGCTACGCCCCTGTGTATGATGTATACTGTACAGGTACTGCCATCTAGCGGAAATCACAAGATCTATTCATAGATATCCTCGACTACTAACTTCAAGATATCGTCGAGATAAAATTAAAGATGATGGAATCTCTTACACAGCCACCACAGGAAACGATGTTATTACGAAATCCTCTGAAAGAATTTAAAAAATACACAGCGGTTTTGAGAATACATTTAAAGTTTGTTTTCTAGAATAAGGATGACAAACAATCACACAGTCCACCTGACATGGATGTTGTAACTCATAATAAACATCTACATCAATCGTCGATTAAGTATCAAAATACAGATGCGTTGTCACCCGTAAGATGGAATGCCTCGTTTCCAGTAAAATGGGTCGCCGATTCTCTACTACGAAACACAGAAGCATAACTTGCTATTTCATGCTGGTATTCTGTGAGTTTCAAAGTAGAAGCTTATAAATTAATCAACTAGTACTAAGGCTTAAAATTTAAAACCTTTTTCCAATTTTATCAAACTGCTAAAGTTCCTCTCGCTTACTAGAATTAGAAGCAAAATGTGTATCAATCGGGCACCGACGCAAACATAAAGTTCCCGACGCCCACTAAGTACGCTGTTAAGAGGTTTTTAAATTTATTCACCCTTCGATTTGCGAAGTTACTTCTCGCAAGTTTAAGGAAACTCAAGCGATTAAGCCAGAACTGAGTGCACAAAGTTAAGGGTTGAATTTGCATAAAGATCGACCCAAGGAATGTGTTGTGTCCCAGCTTCCCGCCAATATTAGTCTAAGAGCTTACATTAGGGTGTCTGAGCAAAGCTATATATTATTTCAGTACACTTTTACAGACCGTAAAAAATTACTTAACTCGCACGTAAAAAGGCTTATTCCTAGGTTAGATCCCATCGCAAAATCCAATCCGATTCCTAAAGCAAAATTTTTAGGTTTTTAATCCGGATATAGTTTCTTTGCCTTGGCTTAGAATCATTTAAAACGCGCAATTTACACAGGAAAGGGAGTAAAGTGATTGCCGTGATGTGGTCTCGCTAATACACTCTTCTTCTTCAGTCCGTTCAAGTCCACTGACGAGCGTGGGCTTCTCCTGGTAAAGGAGGAAATAATAATACTTCTAACTAAGATAAATTCTCGCTTCAGTCTGAGTATTTTACATCTCTTATAAATATCTATACATCTATAGAAATAAAACAGAAAGAAATAGATGAAGCGTCAGTTTGTAATGTTAAAATAATATCTTTTTACTAGATGCATATGAAAGTATATACGGTACTAATAACAAAAAAACAATTTTGTCTGTCTGTTTGTTCCGGCTAATCTCCGTAACGACTGGACCAATTTTGACGGCACTATCACTGGCAGATAGCTGATGCTGTAAGGAGTAATTTAGGATACTTTTTTACTACTTTTGGAATAAGAATTAGGGTTTCCCGCAATCGAATTAAAACCCATGAAATCGTAGTAATTTCTACGCGGGCAAAGTCGCGAGGGACAGCTAGTCTTGTGTAAATATGTGATGATTACACCGTTATCAACCAAAGCTTTTTTTATAGAATATTAGTGATAAACGAGCACACAGTCCATATGATGGTAAGTGGATGCTGTAGCCCATAGACATCTACATTTATCCTCGATTAAGAATCAAAAACAGATGCTTTGTCACCCCTAATGCTCACAATCTCCAGGGTACTTCTCTACTTAGTCCTAAGTAGTGAAGTACGCCGAATCTAGAGAATAACTTAGAGAAGTACTGAGAGAAGTACTTAGTCACCTCATGATACGGTATAAAAGGTGCGAAACATCGTGTATTGAGATAGCGAGCTTACAGTTAGTAGATCCTCAAAGTACCGCATGAGCTGGCGGTTAATAATAGTTTCCATTACTTTGGAGAAAAAGGAGGTGATAGTGATATGTCTTTAGTTGGACGGATCTGAGCGGTCGCCTTTTTTAGGCGTCAGGTGCACCAAAGCTGTCTTCCATGAGATCGGGACTACGTCTAGGGAGTATGAGTACCAGAAAAGACGCGTTAAAACCGGTGCCAACTCCGGAGAAGACGTCTTCAGCACAATAGGTGGGACTCCATCCGGCCCACTCAACTTGTTGACGGCCAGGGCCCTATCTCAATACGAGTACCAGACGTTTTTTAGCTGTATTAGGAGAGAGTCACATGTCCAGAAGTTCATATAACAGTTAAATATACTAATGTACACGAGCTACATGATTTACGTGTGGGATTCGAACCCGCGGCCCCCAGCGCAACAACTCATTGCTAAGCCACTGCGCCACGGAGCTGTTTAATAGAGGGGATATTATTGAGTTGCTAAAAGGAAGGGACTTACTGCTCATCTCCTGTTTTATTTCATTCTGTGGCCACTTAAGACATACTGTACGGGATGATATGGGGTAGTGGATTAATTTACACTGACTCTAGATGACGAGAATGATGACTACCACCAGTAATCTTTCAGGACCGGTACAATTTAGGGATCTTCAATAAAAAATCTACTCCATTTTAAAGGGCCGGCGACGCATCTACAATTCGCCTGGTGCTGCAGTTGTTTATGGGCGGCTCTAATAACTTAACGTCACGTGGGTGATCTATTCTATAAAAAAAAACGAGACAGCGAAGGAATAAATGGGAGTGGGTGCGATTCAGTTTGTCCCCACTATCAACATTTTAAGTGGCTAATTGTATATTCTGTTTTATTTCTCAGAAAAATCTAAAAAAATAAATTTCTCATAATGTTAATTAGATAGATTCGTTATTCATTATGCCATTAGACGTGGAATTAATGTTATTATTTCTTGTCGTTTGCTTCCACACGTACAAGCATGCACATACACAGACACGCACGTACACGCATGTACGGTACGCATACACGCACACACACACACACACACACACACACACACACACACACACACACACACACACACACACACACTGTGTACTTTCGATAACGGATCCAACACGACAACCTCCAAATTGGACGCTAATAAGCATATAATTTAAATCTTAGGAAAATAAAGGAAAATATTAGGAAGACCGATTAGAGGACAGATAGGGCAAATATTACTTTAAATGATTGCACTTATGGTTCCATCCCAAACCATAAATAGATACTTGGACTGACATTTCTTTCACATCATCGGCTCTTATCCCTTACGCAACATTGATCAGATGGGCAGATATAAATCAACGGCGTCCTCGCGTCGGTTGCAAAAGTACTCCTTAATGGTGCAGAATAAGGTGTTAAAAGCACAATTTGTTATCTCTTTGTAGACTTTGTATGGGAAATGTTCGCAGTTTATCTGAAGAGGTTAGATGAGATGATCCATAAATTCTTACTTTGTTTTCGCTGTATTTCCCTTTGACAGTTGAAATGATGTTCAATAACTTACTGTTGCCACGGAGCTTTGCTTACTTATTTTCTTCCTTTTACAATAATTTTTATAAATTGTAAAAATTATTATTAAATTTTGTTATCAAAAGGTTTTAGTGGTTTTTTTTCCAGCGTTCTGTGGCATAATTAAACACTTGTGAAATTACTATATACAATGGCGTCTATTTGATGAAATCTAAAATAAAATCATTCTTATTTTAAAAACTCTAGCGCGATTTTCTTTTACTGGCTTCAATGTGCGGTGATAAATCACTAGTTTGTAAATCGCGTCTTTGCGTAATAAATATATTAAGGTGGAGGTGGGGTCACATCGTAGATGTAATTTTTCTCAGTCTTTTTCATGTAAATGATCAAAAGTCATCATTTTATAAATAAAAAGCGATAAATTACCTAAATAATCGCACACACTTGAGATTCAATTCATCATTTAACTTAAAAATATTGATTTTTTTATGATATAATATGAAACATCATATTAAACATTTTATTTCATATTCAACTCTTTTACATTCTCAAAATAAAAGTTTTAAAATCTCATCCACATAAAAAATCTGAAAAACATTATTAAATATAGATAATAAGCAATTGTTAAAGGAAATAATCAGCATTACGTTTTTATTTTATCATCGAAAAGGTCTTGAGAAAAACTTGAAGAAAAACATGCTTTGAAATGCGGGCTGAAAATATATATATATATATATATATATATATATATATATATATATATATATATATATATATATATATATATACAGCGTGTATATATATATATTATATACACGCTGTTTCTATATTATGATCGCAGCAGGAATGAGTCGGCTCAATCGGAGAACGATTTCAATAGTCTGTGAAGTGTCAAGGCAAAATCACGTTTATTTTATACTTTTTATATGAGATATCCGTGTTTTTTATATGCAATTGAAAGTGAAATACGCCTCGACTGATTTACAGATTTAAAGATTAAATGAATTACAAATTTTTGACCACGTAATTAGCCTTGCTATGTAAAAATACACAAACACTCCAGTGTGGGAATACCTTTGCACAATTGTCGCCACAGCTGCTTCTTTACAAGAACGCGTGGAGTGCTCGTGAACTAAGCGCCCTCCAATTAGAGGCGTCCTTCAGGCTCTCTTGCTAACTGGAGGGTTTTTAAATCGTAGTGCAGTCGACCGGTTGAGGCGCAGTAGTAGACACCTCAGAATATATGGAGTTGTTGCGTGCTAGGGCATGTCTTGAAATCTGCCTTACGTGTATTATATAACTGTTTTATAGTACTTATTTAAAATGCAATGAAAAATTAAGACATAATTAAAAGTAAAAGTAATCCCTTAGCTTAGCTGTACACAGAGGGATACCCGCTAGCACCAATAAAAAAAAATGATTGGTGCTAGCGAAGTGGTAACGATTTTAAGTGCTGATTTAATTAAGGAACCTGCAAGTCTAAGTTTGTCTAAGTTTCACCATGTTTGCTCTATCGAAATTAGTACATTGGTTTAACGCCAAGAATTTGATCTTAAACGGCAATAAGATAAAATGTATTAAATTTACAATACCTAATCTCTCTTACAAAGCAATAAGGACCGTGGCCGAGCTCACTTGACTACTCTAGCGCCATCTATTATCTATCTACGGAAGCGGTTGCGATGTATATCGATATGAAAATTTGACGCGCTAAATACATCGTTCTTTATTTAATACATTTCCATAGATGTCGCTACATGGTACCGCTAAGTAAGACTGACGAAGTCATTGGGCTCTAGTATTAAACATTCGAATACGAATGTGCTCTTAAATGCGGAAGAGTTGAGTCTTGTTTATACCACTGTTTTCCTTGGTATTACTATTCGAAGCGAATAACTAATGCTAAGCGAATGCTAATGCGAAGCTTCAATGGGGCCCCCATAAATCTAAATTAGCATGTAGACTTAGTTCTGCAGCATAAGCTGTAAGCAAATTTAGAAGTCTCACAGATGTTGAGACAGCTAGATTAGTTTACTGTAGTAAATTTCATAGCGTAATGTCATATGAAATTTTGCTGTGGGGTGGCGACTGACATTGAATCCATATTTGTTTAGCAACAGAGATCCGTACGGGCGAATTATAACTTAAATTGTAAAGAGTCCCTCAGAGATTTTTTTAAAGATATTTAAACATATTAACTTTGGCATCGGAATATATTTATGAAAATTTAATGTTTATATATAAAAACATAAATAGCTTTGACAAGAATAAGAATGTTCATACTATAAGCACTAGGAACAAACATAAGCTTGTAATGCCAGTTACTATACTCCACAGAACTAGTAATTCATTTATGGGGCAATGTATATACACTTTTACAACAAAATCAAAAAAAAGTTTTATGAAAGAAAAATTGTACAAAAAAGGTTATTATAATGTCAAGGAGTACGTGAATGATAATAAACCCTGGGAATGAGGTGATCGTCACCATGCTGGTTCCATTAAAATTCAACAGTGGTAAATAATTTTTTAAAACATTTTTTTATTTACCACTGGTTCCGAAAATTTTTTTTTATAGGATAACGGTGACAAACGAGCACACAGTCCACCTGATGGTAAGTGGTTGCTGCGGCCCATAGACATCTACATCTATCCTCTATTACAATTCAAAATGTAGATGCGTTGTCACCCGTGAGGACTAAGATGGAATGCCTCATTTCCAGTAAAAAGGGCCTCCGGCCACCTGCACTCACCAAGCGAAACGCAGAGGTAAACCTCTACTTCACGCTGGTATTCTGTGAGGTCGTGGTACCACCCCGGTTCGAGCCGGCCCATCCGTGCGACAGCAAAAGCTGCCGCGTGGCTCTACCACTATTAAAAAATATCTTTCTATAAGTATTATATAATAATCTTAACTTAACTTTCTATAAGCATTATATAATAATCTTTCTTTAACAGTGGTAGAGCCACGCAAAAGCTTTTGCTGTCGCACGGATGGGCCGGCTCGAACTGGGGTGGTACCACGACCTCACAGAATACCAGCGTGAAGTAGAGGTTTACCTCTGTGTTTCGCTTGGTGAGTGCAGGTGGCCGGAGGCCCTTTTTACTGGAAATGAGGCATTCCATCTTGGTCCGCACGGGTGACAACGCATCTGCATTTTGATTCGCAAACGAGGATAGATGTAGATGTCTACCACTTACCATCAGGTGGACTGTGTGCTCGTTTGACACCATTATCCTATAAAAAAAATCAAGTTTGAATAAAAAAATCATTCTATTCTTTTCTGAAAAATTAAAATATTCCATAGACACTTGTATGATAGACATAGAGGAACACCTTTTTTGCTCTGGGTAGTGCGTACAATGCTGTGTTGCGGTCAGAGTCAATATAATTGCAGGATATAATGCATTCCAGCTTAGCCCTCAAAGGTGTTAACGCATCTGTAACATTCTTTCTTTAAAGCTGGTTGTAAAAAAAAAGATATCCATGGTTTGCTGTAGCCAATTACTCAGCTGGATTGTAAGTTCACTTGATACTCTTTCTAAAAAAAAATTAAGCCCGCCAACACGCAATGGGAGCATCGCGACTTACATTTCCTTGCCCTAAAGGCCTCTTACAAATGAGAGGAGGCCTGTGCCAAGCAGTGGAACTTATATTAGACTGTAACTTAACTTTACCTCAAGAAAAATTATTAATATTCACTCTTGTATTATGTATAATGTAGTTAAATGAAAAATGTAAGGAGGCAGTAACAAAATACTGAACACGTTGTGCATTCACAGAATAGAACAAAACCCTTTTGTTTCTCTTTTATGTTTTCAACGTAGCAATTATTTGGGTACTCATAACCTACTTTAGTTGTTATATTAAGTACTTGAGAGAACACACAGTCGTGGAGTTGGAACATGTGTCATTTATAAGCTGGTTTACTGTTAATAGGTCATAAATAACAAATTAGGGATTAATTATTGACTTCAGAACTTTTAAAAGTCGTAGTTTGATTCGGCCGTTCGACTACTTTCGTGAACCACTGTACCGCTCCGAACGCATTTATTTTTTATTTTAAGTTGTAATAGGAATGACAAACGAGCAAACTGTCCACCTAATGGTATGTGGATGCTGTAGCTAATAGACCCACATAACAGGGATAATATTATGTGCGAAATACAAAATCTATGGGTTTTGTATTTTGCACATAATATTATCCCTGTTTGTTTTAAGTTTTATTTAGAGATTCAAATAATACGAACTGGATAAATATAATAATGTTATAGCAAAAATAGATCGTCGTGTTGCTAAGAAACATCAATAAACAAGTTTCTATTATCTTATGTCTTTGACATACCCAATATTGGATTGATTGTTAAACAAAAGCACAAAACAAAGACAAACTCAAAACTTTTTATTCAATTTAGGTTTGTGAACGTTAAAATCTACACCGCACCGGTTCATAAATAATACCTACCTCAGAAAATAACCGGTAAGAAACCCTATTACAATGCCACAATAATTTAATAATAATTTATACTGTGTAATCATTATAAGTTAAATTATTACTTATTTGTAATACTGAATGTCAAAGGTAAATAAATATTTTAATTTTAACGCCCATGATGGGTTCCGTAGCAGCAAGTAACATAATTTACGATTTATGACGTTTAAAAAAAACTATTTATTAGATCTCGTTCAAACCAATTTTCAGTGGAAGTTTATATGGTAATGTACATCATATATTTTTTTAGTTTTATCATTCTATTATTTTAGAAGTTACAGGGGGGAGGGGGGACACACATTTTACCATTTTGGAAGTGTCTCTCGCACAAACTATTCAGTTTAGAAAAAAATGGTATGGGAAACCTCAATATCATTTTTGAAGACCTATCCATAGATACCCTACATATATATAAAACGTACTACAAATACCCTACATATACGTAAAGGGTTTGATGGAAAAAAAGTTATTGAGTTTCTGTTCTAAGTATGGGGAACCCCCAAAGTTTATTGTTTTTTTCTCTTTTTGTGTGAAAATATTAAATCGGTTCACAGAATACATCTACGTGCCAAGTTTCAGCAGCTTAGTTATTATAGTTTCGGAAAAAAGTGGCTGTAACATACGGACGGACAGACAGACAGACATGAGGAATTCATAAGTATTCCGTTTTTTTGCCATTTGGCTACGGAACCCTAATTATGTCAGTAGTCTGGGGTCTTGCTAGTGCAGGGTAAGAGTTATTTTCATGCATAATTCCTCAATATATTGATTTATTTCATAGTAGGCCATTTATAGAAGACTTTCAAGCTGTCGCGAGCAAATCTATTTTATTCAATCATTAAAAATGCTTTATTTGGTTATTAATGCTTTAGGTAAGTCTAAATACCAGTGCGCTCTCACAGATACCAGCGTGAAATAGCAGCATCATAATGCTGGGATTGGTATTGTGAGTGGAGATGTTCGGAGACCCTTTTTAGTGGCAGCAAGGCATGTTATCTTAGTCTTCAGGGGTGACAACGCAGCTACATTTTGATTCTTAATCGAGGATAGATAAAGATGTCAACCAACTACAGAATTTACTTACCGTTTATTACGCTGCATATATATTTTACGCTGGTGTTCTGTGAGAGCGTGGTCCTTCACCGGTCGAGCCGACCCATTCGTGTTACAACTATAGGTACCAGTAATATAAGTGCAGCATGGCTCTACGGCGTACAAACCCTCTGTCACCTCTATTTCCATAAAAATATTTCGATTTCTAATCTTATTAGTATCTATGAAGGCGTTTTAGAGATATGTACTCGTGTGTTGTTATAAGTGCCTTACCCTCAACAAACGTTTCCGTTGTAGACAGGAAAATTACAGCATAAAACCTTCGTAACTCGAAAGGACATCCGTTGTCTCCAAACTTTCTATTAGAATAAAGTTTAAAATATAGTATTCATTATAAAGTTAGGCAAGAAGCAAGCACCAACTTCTCACCAAATGGTGCTAGCTTCTTTCTTGCTGGTGTTTTTTTCTTATGAATGGAAGGAGTTTTGGCGGCAACTTGAGCTCCAGCGGATTGCTCCTCTTGTGTTATAGTTTAAATTACACGTAATGACGCAAACATATTGTGAAGAAGTTTAAAAAAATATTATATAGGATAATTCATTATTGTTTGACACTGGCAAAAATTGTAGTGCAGTGTAGAACATGTCGTGGCGAGTAAGAATACCCACTACCTTATATCTTCCCATGGGTGTCGGAAGAGGCGACAGAGGAAAACTGAGGCAGAAGAAGGGCAGTAGCATCTTTTTGATAACAGAAAAAAACAACAAAAAACTGCGATTGCCAACTCGGTATCCAAGCGTGGTAACTATGGCAATATACTTCCCATGACGAGAGTTACAAAAGGGTTATTGTTTAACATTGGCAAAAATACAACCGTACGAGTCCATTACAAGATAATGAAAGAAAGAAAACCCAGTAAGTTTTAATTCCTATTGAATAGACTAAAGTACAACATAAGCACTGAAATCATTTATATAAGGTCGGGTATACCTATGACTAAGTCCAGCCTACCACAAAGACTTACATGGAATATCTGGTATAAATGTAGTTGTCAAGATTACAGACAAAAAATGCTGCCACTCACTTCTTGGGAGAAATTATGTAATGTTGTCTTTGTGGGAGACCTGTGTAATGTAGTTGATTTGTCAAAGGCCAGTTGATGATCACAGCGCTAGTTATTGTTACTCAAGTCATACTGCGACCTTTTTGATAAAGATGTATTTATATCTAGTAGTATAACTAGTACCTAGTAGTAGATTTGAACACGTAAAAGCAACGAATAAGGAAAGAGTAAAAAAGCAAATTTATACTGCAGAACTGAATGGCAGAGTTGGCAATAGATTCCCTATTGATATCTATGACGATATGTGTCATGTATGTATGTCCGGCGAGCATGTATGCATAGACACATGGATGTGAAAGAAGCGAGAGAGGTATGACAGAATCGTGCCAAATGGATTAATATTTTTCTAATCGTCTAATAATTTTGAATGTGAAAACTTCTTTAGCCGCGTTGATTGATTTTTGGTAGGAGGAAAACTTATGAGTTGACCTCGACATGTCTATTAGCGACGCGTAGTATAGGAGAGACTGTGTGTACGTATACGCAAATATCATTGAATTTTTACTTCTGTCGGCAGTCCTTATGACTGCATCTGTTTTTTTTTATATATTCACATTAAAACCATGTATATTAAAAACTTAAATATTTTTTGCTATTTATTTTAGCTTGTCTTTGAATTCCGACGTTTTATGTGCTTTAGAAGCTTATGTCCTATGGTCAAACGGGGACTGAGGTGTTCAACAGACTGATGTCGTAGTTTACACCACGTTAATGCATTTTCTTCGTTCCTGTATAGAGTAAATATTGCATATTATAAAGTACTCTATTTTTATCCGCACATAAGGTAGTATCAGACATACCTTAAAACGAAATTGTACAACCAGTGCGTGTTGCCAGTGATGACTTGAACTGACGGAACTGAGACGTGGTCCTTCACAGCTGGCCGTATGAGGAAGCTCAAGGTCGCTCAGCGAGCTGTGGAGAGGGCTATGCTCGGAGTTTCTCTGCGTGATAAACTTAGGAATGAAGATGTCCGCAGTAGAACTAGAGTAACCGACATAGCCCAACGGATTAGTAAGCTGAAGTGGCAGTGAGCCGGCCATATAGCTCGAAGAACCGACAACCGACGGGGAAGAAAGGTTCTCGAGTGGCAGCCTCATACCGGTAGGCGAAGTGTAGGGTGACCCCCACGAGATGGAGTGACGACCTGGTACGACATGCAGGAAGTCGATGGATGCAGGTGGCTCAGGACCGTGCTTTGTGGCATTCCTTGGGGGAGGCCTATGTTCAGCAGTGGACTTATGAAAGGCTGCAATGATGATGATGATGATGATAAGGTATTAAGGTGACCAAAACAAAGGTTTGTTCAGAAATAGCTCCAGATGTTCATACGCATACGTTCTAATTTCATAATAAATCTTTTAATTTATATAAATTTTGCAAGTATAAACCTTTAAATAAACAAAACAAAACCTTCACAATACTCTGTAGGTAATGATTTATTACAATTTATTACATTTATTAAAAAATATTTACTTTGAAATGTACTAATTGAATAATTAATTTCATTTGAATTCTCTTATCTTACACATCAACGCTCCTTTATCTTTTATGTGGAAGTCTACAATTTAACTCTAACAGGATATCCTGCGGGAACAGAAAGACATATTGTTTCACAGGAGAAATTCCAATTAAATTGAAATTTAAATCAGTTTTAAAGTAGCTTTAAATTTAATTAATTTTCTTCTTTCGTTTAATTTTGTGGAATAAAATCCCAAGCTCGTAAAATAAAATTTAAAAAAGATTAATTTAAAAAAAATCTACGTTGATCGGACTGATATTAATATTTATAGCTTTTTATAAAAGAGAGGTCCAAACGAGCACTTAAATTCACCTGACGACTACCATCGTCCATGAATAACTGCAGTATCCAAGGAATGGCAGGTACGTTGCAGGTCTCTTAAAAAGGAGTAGGCTATTTTCTAAAGGTTAAATATGGTCACGGCGTCAAACACGTCAGTCCCATTGTTGCTATTGGTAAAGCACCCGATACATCAGGAATTGAAAATAAGTTAAAATTAAACGTGATAAAATCCGTAAAATTTGACCCCTGGTTACGCCTTTTAGTAGTAGCAGCAGCAAAAGTCTTTCTCTAAAACGCTTTTAGAAATGAGAGAAGGTCAGTGCACAGCAGTAACTTTAAAGTAAGCGCGGATATGGCTGACTCAAAATTTCGTGTAAATGTATGTCTAATCATCATTATCATTACAGCCCTTCACTGCTGAACATAGGCCTCCCCCAAGGAATGCCACAAAGCGCGGTCCCGATCCACATGCATCCATTGACTTCCTGCATGCCTTACCAGGTCGTCACTCTATCTAGTGGGGGACGCCCTACACTTCGCCTACCGGTATGAGGCTGCCTCTCGAGAACCTTTCTTCTCCACATCGATTGTCGGTTCTTCGAGCTATATGACCGACCCATTGTCACTTCAGCATACTAATTCTATGGGCTATGTCAGTTACTCTGATTCTACTGCGGATATCTAGAACTAATTATATATAAGATCAAAATTTTGTAATCATAATTATTTACTCAATTCTATATCGTTTAACCTAGTCTCTAAACTACATACATTTTTGACATTTATCTATATTATATTTTTCTATAATCACCACGTATAATCGAGATAGGTTAAATATTAGAAATTAATATTTTTACAAAATATAGGAAATATTTGATAATTAATTCTAATTCTTGTTCACTATCTGCCTGAATTTCCATCGCTGTATGAAATATTTGCCTAAATCGTCACGCTTTGGAAGTGAATTGACAATTCACATTGAGTTATATGTACTACGTACTAGAGAAGCCATTCCAAACAAAAATTGTATCCTACTCTATGTCTTCGCGCATGCGCGACTACTACTCCCGCGGTGCCCCCAAAGGTGCTTCTGAACTTGGGGCTTGAATTCTTAGAGCCCCATTGTGTTATATGTACTACGTACTAGAGAAGCTATTCCAAACAAAAATTGTGCGCTACTCTATGTCTTCGCGCATGCGCCGGGAGATAGTAGAGTCGCGCATGGGCGAAGACTTTAATTTGATACAAAATAAGATATTAATATAAAATAAATATAAGAATTAAATATAAATTATCTTAATCTAAACAAACATATTTCTAAATAAAATGTAATAATAATTATTTTATGGAATTCACAAATATTCAATTTACGCAATATTTAGTTTGTACGGATTGCAGTACAGTTCAGTTAAACATAGTCAATGTTCGGAATGACTTCACTAGTACGTAGTACATAATATAACTCAATGACAATTCAGTATAAAGCGTCTCACTCCTTTGATACTGCTTCTCGTCGCTGGTCTGGGTATTTTACGATTGGTGTAAAAGACCATCTCATTTGTATCGCCATCTTATTTTATAAAGATTAAAGGTGACAACGAGCACGCAGTCCACCTGATGGTAAGTGGATGATGTGACCCATAGATATCTACATCTATCCTCGATTAAGAATAAAAATACACATGCGTTGTTACCCATAAAAACTAAGATGGAATACCTCGTTTCCGTTAAAAAGGATGTCGGGTTCTTTACACTCACCACCCGAAACACAGCATCAGAAAGCTGCTATTTTGCGCTGGTATTCTGTGAGAGTGTGTTCCTTATCCGATCGAGCCAACTCATTCGTGCAACCATAATATAACAGCATCTTATATCTTATATAACTAATAAAAGTCATAACATTTTTAACATATTTCATATTCGAAGAAATGCGTGGCAACTATGGCAAAACCTACTCATGAGACAATCTATGATGAAGGCCTATGTTCAGCAGTGGACTTTTATAGGCTGTAATGGATGGATTGATTGATGGATGGATGGATACTACGAGTAGGTACATTCAAAATCTCACCAAACGTTCGATTAATTAAAGTCCATAAGGCTCAGATAACCTATTACTATTTAAGTTGGTAAAACGATATTTCAATGGTATCAGAGAACCATGAATATTAAAGAAATACAATTCGGCCAGACCCGGAGCAAGGTTCCCGTTTAAAGCGTCGGTATAACACCCTCATTTTTATTAAAGGCATTCTTTAGTAAAAAGGAAACGAACACCTGAAACTGTTTTCTTTGGGATAAGTGAAGAGTGGGAGCGATTCAAATTCGATTATTTATCCGTATTTTTTATTTTGTAATACTAGCAATCCATCCCGGCTTCGCACGGGTTATTTCTGAATCTCGACAACAGCGCCACCTACCGGGTCCAATTGTGAATCTAAACCATTTTCGAATCAACTTAATCACATACACAAAATTTTGACAAAATTAGTCCAGGTTACTTTGGAAACAAAAACATATTTCCATAACGAATTATAATTAGTCAATAATTATCTAATTAAAAACACCAAGCATAGTTATTACCAGTACTCGCTAAAGGACTTTAGTGTTTTGAGAAGCCGTATGCCCGCATAGGCTTTTTACATGGTGCCTGTTTTAAACTGTCAATACAAATAAAACTAACTTTTAAGATTCATCTTTTTCCATAAAGTCAAAAAAAGCGTTTTCAGTACTATCGAAAATTTCAATAGGATAATTAATAAAATTTATATAAGAATTCTGAAGAAAGCCAATCTCTTGTCCCTTCGTGCGGTTTCACTACAAAGTAACGTATGAGAGTGGTCTCAATTATTAAACGATGGAATCGCCGCGCTCACACAACCCTAACGTTAATACTTGAATACCTAGTATTTGGGTCAAGGTACGTGGGAATACTTTAGTATGTTACGTCGTGATGCCAAGATATTATTGAGCATTTTATATATTTATAACTTTAAGAAATGGAGTACGCTTCGTATTTTCTTTTTGTTAACTGAAGTGATAAATAAACTTACAGTCCACTTGTTGGTGGTTACTGCAGGCCATGTACGCCTTTTTATCGCGGGAAAATATACGTGGTAGAGCCATGATGCAGCTATATTAGTAGTATAATTTGCACGAATGGGACCCGACGGGGGTAGGACCACGCTCTCACAGAACACCAGCGTTAAATAGCAGCTTAACACTGCTGTGTTTCGTATGGTGAGTGTAGAGAACCAGAGACCATTTTTACTGGAAAAGAGGCATTCCATCTTAGTCCTCACGGGTGACAACGTATCTGCATTTTGATTCACAAACGAGGATAGATCTAGATGTCTATGGGCCACAGCAACCACTTATCATCAGGTCGAATGTGTGCTCGTTTGTCACCTTATCCTATAAAAAAGATCGCTCCGCAACATAAAAGTTATGCCGGACTCCAACCGGGTAAAATCCCACGGTGGTCACCATCAGCGTATATGAGGGATCGCGGGATATACGTTCGAAACGCAACCGAAGTCCTTCTCTCGCTTTGCTTTATTAAATATAAAAATAAATAAAAAAATATAAAATCACGTTCCGGGGGCAGTCCTCACTGCCCCCAGCACAATCGGTACTCGAAACCACATCCGAGTCACCGTCCTCCATGGGCATTTACATTACTAGGCTAGATTCTTCGGGGCTCACAACCCGGGCGCCCGTAACCTCCGAGGCTCCGTTTCTGGTAGGGTAAATCCATCATCAAGGTGAGGGCCGATACGAACGCCTTGGCGACGTCGTCTCCGAGCGGGATCTGTCCTCTTCCGACACCGCTCAGCAGCCTCCTTCTGGACTTAACGGATTGATCTGAGCCCATCTTCGTTTAAAGTTGAGGCCATGGACACCTGCAATCAACTTTAAACAAAAATGGGTACAGATGCCTTGTCGCCTCTGAGAATTAGATAAAATGCCTGTAAGAGGGGGAGTCCACCAGTACCATCTAGTAAAGTTCTTTTTCGTCTTGAACTGCACTTAGCATTATCTTTGTACATAATTATCAAATATAGCATGTTTATCTCTCTTCTTCTCTATCTATATCTATACAAATAAATACAATTGAAGTGTCTCTCTCTAACGTTAAAATAACAGCTTTTCACTAAATGCATATAAAAGTATATATCGTACTAATAACAAAAAAAAAAACAATTTTTAAAATTTATGTCTGTCGGTCTGTTTGTTCCGGCTAATATCCGAAACGGCTGTACCGATTTTGACAGGACTTTCACTCCCAATTAGCTGATGTTATAAGCAGTAACTTAGGATAGTTTTATTTTAGGAAATAAATAAGGGTTCCGCGCAAAAATAATAAAAGCCATGAAATCGTAGTAAATTCCATGCGGGCGAAGTCGCGGGGGACTGCTAGTATGTATATACAGATCAATTGCTGTTCGTTAGTCTCGCTAAAACTCGAAAAAGGCACGAAAGATATTGATGAAGTTTCTTGTGTGCGTTTGAGTGGGTCCCTGGATGTTTTTGATTCAAAATTAGATCCAGTAGGTGGCGCTGTTGTCAAGATCCAGAAATCACCCGTGCGAAGCCAGGGTGGAACGCTAGTTTAGAATATAAACCAAGTAAAAAGAAGATCTTCTGTAAAATAACTAGGTACTAGAACTCCATTTCTGCCAAGTGTTGCGTGTTCCATAGAAAATCCACGACTCTTTCTAGAGGTAACGAGGTGTTACATTTTATTATTCAGAGGCGACAACTCCTTCTTTGGTGGGAAGTGTTATCGTTAAGTTAACGTGGTAGAGCCATGCTGTAGCTATATTGTGGTTACAGCACGAATGGGTCGGCTCGACCAGGGTAGGACCACGCTCTCACAGAATACCAGCGTAAAATAGCAGCTTAACTGCTGTGTTTCGTATGGTGAGTGTAGAGAACCGGAGACCCTTTTTTACTGGAAACGAGACATTCCATTTGAATCCTCAGGGGTGGCGGTGCATCTGCATTTTGATTCTTAATTAAGGATAAGTGTAGATGTCTATGAGGCACAGCATTCACTTACCATTAGGTGGACTGTGTGCTCGTTTGTCACCCTATCCTATAAAAAAGTATTTATATACTTCCCACTAGCCACTTGATAATCATTAGGTCATCTGTACTCTACAATATATTATGTCTTCTGCACAGAAAATCAGAGTAAAATTGCAGCATTATGTTGCTGTGTTTCGTGTAGTGAGCGCAAAGAATTGGAGAACCTCTTACTAATAACAAGGCATTCTATTTTCTCTTTAAAATGACAATACATTTTTATTTTTATTCGAGAACAGACGAAGGTCGAAGTTTCCTCTGGTAAATAACGAGAACCGAAGACTCTGAACAATACTTTTCATTTTTGAATCTTAGGTCTCAGAGGTGACAACGCATCACCATTTTGATTTTTAATCGATAATAGAATGTTGGTATCTGAAAGTCAGAGCTCAACTTACCGTCAGGACTGTGGTTTTATTTCAAAAATACTTATTTCAATCTTCTGTACTTTATACTTAACTTTGTATTATCGTTTCTTTAAGCTGTATGGTCGACCCATTGCCTCTTCAGCTAACTGATCCATTAGGCTATGTCGATTACCCCTGTTCTACTACTTACATCGTAATTACGAATTCGTTCATGCAAATAAGCTCCGAGAATAACCAAGAAAGGTTCCCGTGGGGCAGCCTCGCACCGATAAGCGAAGTGTTGGGGTGGCTCCCACTAGATGAAATGACACCCTCGTAACATATTTTTTTAGAATAAGGACAGCAAACGAGCTCACAATCCACCAGATGGTAGTGAATGCTGCGACGCATAGCAATGCCTCGTATCCAGTAAAAAGCGTCTCCGGTTCTCTACATTTAGCGTGTTTTGTGGCACTCCTCAGGGGAGATCTGTGTTTAGCAGTGGAATCCTGAATAACTGTAATGAATTAACGAATAAATGAACTGCATGCAGTTATTTGTGGTCTTTTCGTTTATAGAGACATAATAAAAGGCCGTAATATTTCATTATAATATATTTACTTCAAAAATTTTAAATCACTACTAAAATCATTTTCAATAATCATCACCAAACAATACATTGGTTCCTTAATGTACAATACTAATGTTTTTCAAACATATTATGTACCCTTGTCATCAAATATTACGTTAATTACAGCACATTACAAAACGTTAAATATTTAAAATTATACACATGTAATTTCTATGTTAATTAAACGATTGAATATAAACCGAAAAATATCGAAGAATCGCTTCACCATAAAAAATGAGAGTAGTAAAACAAAAAGATTAAATATTATCATCTCAATCAAAAAACCCAGCCCTTTTATTTAAAAATGTCATAAAAATTATTCAGAAAAAGGCTTATTTCAATATGGGTATATAATATATAACACAAAATATATTTTGGTGACCCTTCCTTTTGTTTTTAAATATTAACATTTAAATATAAGGACTTTATTTTTAGAAAATTAAAGCAGCATTGTTTACCGAGTTACGGTTTAATCAGTAGCGTGTAATGGGTGAAAAGTTATAAAATGATGCATGAAACGTATCGAACGGAAATTAATGATAGGAAGAATATGTGATCGAGAGTGATTGAATCAAATCGAATAAGTGAGTCTGAGATAAGGTAAACTGAATAATTATTAATAGGTTCAGGTTAAGACGCAACTCGGTGCAAGCGACGAAGCTGAGTGCAAGTTGCTAATTTGTAAATTTAAAAAAAAACAAAAGTCGAAAAAACTTGTTTCTTTTTTTATATTATAATACTTTATGATATATATATCATACTATATATGCTGTATTTTGTATAATACATACTGTAAAACTGTCTCTCATTAAGTTTTATATTGTGATGCGAATTCCACTATTATTTGAATCTTAATTAAGTTTTTTTTTAAATGTATTAAAATTAATAACCAAATATTAAAAACGAAAAAAATATAACTACTAATAAATCTTTGTTTTTATCTTATCAAATGATCATATGATATAAATTAATATTATTATAATTTCGCAACAATTCTGGCTAATAAACATCTGCATATTTTCGTTATACAATTTTTAATTTATGCGAAATTAGATCGCGTTATAAAAATAATTATAATATATACATCACATACATAAAACATTGCCTTTGCTTTTCTTTTCAAGAATTATGAAAAATCATATAATAACAAATCTGTTTTTGTATGTGAATGTTTTTGAATCCAATACAACTACTGAATTAAACTGAAAATAAACAATAATAATAAACATGTCTATAATTAATTAAATATTATGTATTAATGTATTGTATTACAAATCTTATAATTATGGCAGCGGAACAAAGCATACCGAAATTTGTCAAGTAATGAAAAATGTAACTCAATTGACTCGTAAGATAGCGGGTCGATACGGCACGAACTTTGTGCAGACTTATGTTGGTACAAATGTAGCGTGTGGACGTGAAGTCTGGAGTTCGTGCGAATGTCTATGAATTTTTGTTTTCGCATCAATAATAATCGCAAAAATGACCACTTTTGCACTGTGTAGACACATGTTCAGATTTGCTCGAGTCAACTTCTCGGTAACTTTGATTAATTTGCAATTTGCATACCAATTAGACCGAGATCTAAAGAACTTTTGTCTTTTATGTACTGAGTTGGTGACGTGGCTCAAACAAACTTGTCTGCACAACAGTCTGCATAGCGTACTATCTGTGTCATGTGAACCCGCTATACTGGGTTACTGGGAACTATCTGGCAGGGCGTGATATCAAAGTCAAAATGCTTTAAATTTGCCCCCTATATGTATGGCCGAAAATGAACAGACCTAGAGATATACGGATTTTAAAGATTTTTCAGTAATAACCTAGGGTTTGGTATTAAATTCTAAATAAAAAAAAACCTTCTGTTGTATGCTTTATTTCAAGTTTATTTATTTCCTTGAAGCTTCAACCAAGCGAATACAATCATAAAAAGTACAAAAAGTATTCACAATAAAAAATTATGAGTCCTAATAAATTTTTTTTCAATCTACTCATCAAAAAATGTTACGTACTTCAAAAAATTACTATGACATCAGATATAAAAATATTTAAAAAAAACATGCCCATTTAATCAGCTACCCAGAAAGGTAATTATAATATCCTACTGAAGTCAATGAATAATAATAATCAAAGGGTCTTTACTTTACGCAGGTAGAGAACGGCAAAGAATGATTGCTCTTAGGAACAAACTTGCACACTTTTAAGTCACTTGACGGCTGATTAGTTGTTGACAACTATTCAAAAAGCAGACGGCCATTTTAAATTGAGTCGTAGCGACGCTCGTTAGTTAGTTTCAACTATCGCTGTGCAAGCACGAGTTTAAACTTCCTTGTAATAAATTCTCATCACAAACATTGTAGCACGCCGCCTCGGTATGTCCCAGTGGAAGGTATGGTCGGTGGTGCACCTGTCAGGCCGACATCCGTACTATTAACATTCGGTACAAGCGCTGTACGAGGGCAATCCAGTGAGTAGACTCCAGTTTTGTCGTTTCACGTTGAACGCCGACGCAGACGAAGAATTTTTGTTAAGAAACATTCTATGGACCGATGAGTCCGAAATTGACCGAGATGGTCAAATTACCATAATCTTCATTACTGGGCACTGAAAGTGAACAAATATCCAAAAAAAAAAAAACTTAAAGAAACAGCATCGCAGCACATATTTCCTTTGAATGTGTGGATGGGTATTGTAAATGACAAACTTATTGGGTCTTATTTTATGCCACAAAATTTAAACGGGGAAATTTACGAAAATTTTATTTTTTGGAAAATGATTTGGAAAACTTATTAGTGGATGCTCCAGAATATATTAAGAGAGATTCGATTTATCAGAATGACGGCTGTCCAGCTCATTTCCGGTTTTTTTTATGAGAGTGGCTAAATAGCCAATACCCAAATAGGTGGATTGGGAGGGGAAGGACAATTCCGTGGCCTCCACGAAGTCCTAATCTGACGCCACTAGACTTCTACATTTGGGGTCACATGAAGAACTTAGTCTACGTGACGCCAGTGAATTCTCTTGAAGAACTTTGAAGGCGTATCTTAAATGCGGCAGCGCAGACTACAATACAATATCTTCATAAATAACGACAACCGAAGTTAGGAAAATAATCAGGACGTGTATCCGCAACCTAGGGGCTCATATTGAGCAAGATGGTTAATCTTTAAAAAACTTAGGAAAAAAATTTTAAGTTTAGAAATGACCCACATTTTTAATTGACTTTACGTTATGAATAAATGTCTTCACCGAAATATTATTACCTTTTTGGATAGCTGATGACTGGATGCCCATTTAGGGAATGTTTTTTAAAATATTTTTATGTCTCATGTCATAGAAATTTTTTGAAGTATGCAAAGACATTTAAGTAATACCTATATATTTAAATCTCTTTAGAAGTACGCAATATTTTATGATGCAAAGTGTAAAAAAAAAGAAAGAAAAACAAATTATTAAGACCCATCATTTTTATTGTGAACACTTTTTCTATTTTTTATGATTGTATTCGCTTGGTTGAAGCTTCAAAAAAATAAATAAACTTGAAATAAATTATTAAAAAAAGGTTTTAATTTAATTTAGAATTTAAAATGAAATTCTGGGTGATTATTGAAAAATCTTTAAAATCCGTATACCTCCTGACCTGTTCATTTTCGGCCATACTTATAGGGAGCCAAATTTGTAGCATTTTGACTACCTTATCACGCCCTGCCAGGTCGTTGTCCAGTTCCCAGTAACCCTGTATTGTTTGAACATGGACAATTTTTTTGACATTTGATGCGATGGTTACTAAATACCAAACATTATCATCATTATGTTAAAGGGAAAAGAACTACATACTTGAAAATATTGACTCTAATACTTTTCCTACTTGTTACGTTCTCTCACAAATTAAATTATTTACTCGTGTTAAATAATCCACATACTAAATACTAAAAGTACTATTTTATAGATAAATAAAGTTTTTAACGAGAAAATATTTCGCTTTAATAATCTTACTAATACACTGTTAAAGACACTAGGAAATAACGTAAGAAAATAACAATAGATATATGGTCACAAATTGCATCAATGATAATTGATATTAGTTTGGAAAGCAGCGCCTTTCAACAACTGTGGCACAATCGATTCTAGACATTTCTCTAAATATTCGTGATAAATTGACAAGCATATTAACATCGTTATTCCTACACAGCCAAAGATTAAGAATGTTCTCGGTTGGGGAACAAGTATTAGAGAAATAGTAGTAGTACGACGTTATTTTCAATTTTTCAGCGAGCAACCTCCAATCATTGCCTTTCGACGATTGGGAATCGAGAAGTTTACACAATATAACTCTATCAGATTTCGTCAGTACATTACATCTATAATAATTATTGTCAATATGAAAATTGTTCCTTAGAATGCTATTATTCTTATAGACAAAATCATAAAGACCTTCTTTTTTCGAGAGTGATGAGTAGTTAAAAGGATTTTCTACAATATTTACAGTGTAACCTTTTTCCAAACCTGAATAACTGAAGCGTTTATTGCAATTAAAGTTAGAATTCAAATCGTTCGTTTTAACGTTGAAACTAATTGAATTCGATTGGTTTTGCTTCTGAAAGATAGAAATATTTAATTCTAGACAGTTAATTGAGTCTAGCTGCTGCAGAACGAATACATATTGTAATGAACGTACAGTCATATTCCATATGTGGGAGTAGGATAGTTCCTGATACGTACCGCCAGTCTGTATCTTCCATCCAACACCAACGTCTCTAATATTCAGACACAGATCGGAAGCGTTTTCTTGAAAACAAATCACCTTTGGCTCGCAAACCAAATAACCACCAGAGCGCCTTTCGCTTTCAACACAGTCGTTAAAAGAGAAAGGAGTGTCATTGAATACGTGAATGTTCAAATTATAAAAACTATCTTCGTTTCTCTTTCCGATGAATAGACCCAACCGCAACAACTTTGTATCGAGGCCGTTCAAACTTTGTCCAATCAAAACGAAATCCGTCAAGAATTCACACACTAAATAAACTTTGGCGTGGTCGACTTGTGCGAATATAGGTGTACCAGGCGTTTCTTGGCCGAGTGTCAAAACTTTTCTCCACTCTCGCGAACTGGTATCTTCGGGCCTCTGCAAGATCGATAACTGCCAGCTGGTGTTCTTTAGAGATGCACAATGAGGAAACGATAGAATAACTCCCTTGCGGAAATGGAAATTTTTCGGACAACATCGAACGACCGGACTCAATTGCGTCTCACCTGTTAACCAAAATTTTAAAAACGTTATACAAATTGTTAGGTTAAATTATGAATATATTTAATTACTTTCACGTTAAATTAATATCTAAATAAGGATGCAGGACAAAGAGTAAATGGGGCACTTTACTTTATAAAGAAAGTGTGTAGTGTACGTATGGAAATTCACAATGCTGCGTTAGTTGCTACCTTAATGTATAATAGTGAAAATTGAATGTGGCAGAAGAAGCAGGAGAGTAAAATTAATTCTGCAGAAATGCGGTCATTAAGAAATATGATGTCCGTCTCTGAATAATAGCGTGATAAATTATGTTACACATTCCTTGTGTACCACTTGTGTCTCCTTTAAACCATTCAAAGTTTTAAAGGAGATATTGTGACCAGGATTAAGAAGAGAATGATTCGGTTTTTGGACCTATAGAAATAATGAATACGGAGAGAGTGACAAAGCAAATTTATCCCACAGAAGTGAGTAGCGGTCGGCAAGGGATGCTAAGGGTATCATGGGCGAAGTTAAAAGTATCTTAACCGGCAAAAACGTATACGTATGTACCACGTAGATACATGGTCGTGAAAGAAGCAACAGAAGTATGTCAGGATCATGTCAAATGGAAATCCGTAGTCTTTTCATCCTATATATTATAAACAAGGTTCGATAAAGCATAAATTAATAAATAATTCGTCAGATTATCACTACGTCTAGCGGGGATATGCCCAACACTCTTTGTTCTCCATCGATTATTAGTTTTTTAGCGTATATGATCAGTTCATTGGAAATTCAGCCTATAGTTCAATAGGGCTAAGTCAGTTACTTTTGTTATTCTGTAGATATTTTGTTACGAATTTCATTAAATAGAGAACAGTGAGCATATTCCTCTACATAACTTATGGAGTTGACTTACGGCAAGCAGTACGACATATGACCACTGGTAACACGCACTGGTTATACAAAATGTATACTAAGTGATTTTAATTTAGCGGTTTGAACTTGGTTAAGAATGAAAATATATTCTTCGCTTTAGGTCAAATCATGGCATTTAATATTTAGGTCAAAGCGTCTGTTTATAGCCCCAGCCAGTTATACGAGTACCATGTAACTTAACAATAGACAACAAAAAACTTTAACAGTCAGTCGCAACTGTTCCAACTTACTGAGGCCCTTAGGACATATTTTGAAAATATTGTAACAGCAAACGATGAAACGTTTTCTATTTATAATTTCTGCTACAGTAGGGCAATGTTTTTTATATATCAAAGGATTCTAATACAGTTTCATAAAAATAAAAATCCCTTTGTAAAATAAAATACCTCTCTTCCCATTTATGTCTTTGAAAGGTCATTATTAATCATTAATTTTTGAAAATAAAATAGTTTAATCCTTTTATTAATGTAAATAAATACATGGCTATCGATGTTTTTTCTTCGTTTACGCTTTGTTATCTTATGTGTTTTTTATTTGGCTATTTATTTTTATTTTATAACATTTTTTTTATAGTATAGGGTGACGAGCACACAGTTCACCTGTTGGTAAGTAGTTGCTGAAACCTATAGACATGTACACCTATCCTCAATAAAGAATCAAAATGCAGATGCGTTGTCATCCGTGAGGACTAAGTCGGAGTACCTCTTTTCCAGCAATAAGGGTCTTCGGTTCTCTTCACTCACCTTACAAAACACAGCAGTGTTAAGCTGCTATTTTTCGGTGGTATTCTGTGAGAGCGTGGTCCTTCCCAGTCGAGCCGACCCATTCGTGCTAAAACTATACTACTAATATAGCTGCAGCATGGCTATATCACGTAAAAAATCTACCAATGCCAAGAATCCTAGATAACCAATCTCATAAATAAACGATGAGTTATTAAGGTACTGAAAGTGTTATTTTTATCGCTCAATTCACTGACTAACTCATTAAAAAAACCTATGGAATTTTCGGGTGTATTAGAAACTTAATTAGGAGTAAAAAGCCGGTTCTTGTCACGTACCATACGAAACCCAACAGCATCGTAATGGAATTTCAGGATATTCCCCGGTTGAGATATCCAAAATGACAGCTCGTTCGTACACTACTAACTATCAACGTAAAGGTTGCGATGTCAACACTAGTAGGGTCACCGGTGTTTTCTCGCGATAACGCGCAGAAAACTACTGGACATGATTATAATTATGACGTTGGATAGATGAAACGTTATGAAAGAAAACATTATTCAAGTTATAGTTTCTCACCTTCGATGCCTAACCATTCATGCTGGAGAAGTCGTGACTGAACCTCGTATGATACGTTAAAGTACATTTTTAAAAAGCATTTTTTTTAAATAATAGAATATAATAGAATAATTTTATACGTGGTAGAGCCATGCTGCAGCTATATTTCTGGTATATTTGTAACACGAATGGGTCGGCTCGACCGGGGAAGGACCACGCTCTCACAGAATACCAGCGTCAAATAGCAGCTTAACATTGATGTGTTTCGTATGGTGAGTGTAGAGAACCGGAGACCCTTTTTACTGGAAACGAGGCATCTTAGTCCTCACGGGTGGCAACCCATCTGCATTTTGATTCGCAAACAAGGATAAATGTAGATGTCTATGGGCCACAGCAGCCACTTATCATCAGGTGGACTGTGTGCTCGTTTGTCACCCTATACTATAAAAAAAACTCTGTAGGTTTTATACTTTATATGTTATCAGGGGTTCGAAAGTAGCTCCAAATGGTTCGTGTAATAAACACTGCCCGGGGCGTCGCACTTTTATTTTTCGAACTTGGCTGACACACTGCCTAGGTTTTAAATATGCATCATCTATGTCTTCTTGTTTTTCGGAGAAAACAATTTTAAGTTTATTTTGTTTGTGCCTGTTCAATCACAAAGTCGCTCGACAAACACAAAATATTATTAAATCGCAACTATACCACAATGCAACGTCATATTGTATTCCAGCGTTCTCATTCCGACTGTTTCAAAATGGAACGCAGCCGCCATTGATGGAAGTCGAGTCAAAACAACACATATTTGTTCTACAAGTGCAGACCCCTGAGCAAACACTTGTCGTAGAGAGCACGCTACCATTCACTTTGCAAATGAAAAGACTATATAAACGGCTGCCCGCGATCGTTGCCTTTGCAAAAGCTTTGATATGGTTGTATACTTTTGATCTGAAATCAATGAATGGCTGACTTACATTCATTGACAAGTCACAGGTATATTTATTCAATAATATACGAGTCGTCGATAATATATAATAATGACATTGATTTTATAAGAGACGATAAGCCGTGGTAGCTGAGGAGATAAGCACTCGCTGTAAATATAACAGTACGCGAAACGCATTATTACACGGGTGCGAACCCCGGCGACACCAATGAAATTGTTAATTACAATTTAAAGTGCTGATTCACCATGTGATTAACGGTAAAGGATTTACGTGGTAGAGCTATGCTACAACTATATTACTTGTATAGTTGTAGCAGAAGTGGGTCGGTTCAACCGGGAAAGGACGACGCTCTCACAAAATACCAGCGTAATTCTTTTTTATAGGAGAGGGGGCAAACGAGCATGCGGCTCACCTGATGGTAAGTGACTACCGCCGCCCATGAACAACTGTAACACCAGGGGAATCGCAGATGCGTTGCTGGCCTTTTAAAAAGGAGTAGGCTCTTTTCTTGAAGGTCCCTAAGTCGTATCGGTCCGGAAAATTTGCTGGTGTTAATCGATTCTACAAGGAAGTTGTGCGAGGGAGAAAACTTCTTCTGAATCGCACAGTGGTGGACCGCCAATCATCCAGATGATATGGATGGTATCGCGAGTTTTGTCGCGATGTGCGATGGTGAAATTGAGCGACAGGAATTAGTCCGAACAATTCCTCAGGGCACTCCCCGTGGTAGATGCGAAAAAATACGCAAAGAGATGCAACATTTCTACGCAGTGCCAGTGAGTCAAGCCGATCGGAAAGAACTCGGTTGTCGACGATTCGAACCGCTCTGCGCTGGATGCGGTCAAGTGGAAGGAGCTGGCAATGGGGAGTCCCTGCCCAGAGATGGGAACAGTATTACATTTTAGGCCGAACCTGCGCCTTGTAAAGTTGCAAGCGGTGTGCCCGCATGAAATACTGTCCCGCTCTGCTGAGCACGCCAAGCTTTTTAGAGGTCAATTTGGCCTTCTCTTCCAAGTGACCACGAAACTGCACGTCACTCGATATGTCGACACCGAGGATACCGATACTGGCTGAGGCAACAAGGGGAGTGCCTTAAAACTGAGGAGATACGACAAAGGGTTTCTTTTTAGCGGTAAACGCGCAAACTTGTGTCTTCTGGGGATTGAACTGCACTAGATATAGTCGCCCCTAGTCAGAGACTTTGTTCAACAAAGTCTCGACTTCAGACACATGTCTGTTTCGGTACTCGGCGACGTTTTCTCGAGAAATATTGGCACGGCCGGTGTATAGAGCATCACCAGTGCTGTCATCTGCATAGCAATTAATGTTACTGGTTTGCAACATATCATTGATATGCAGAAGAAACAGCGTTGGTGATAGCACGCAGCCTTGTGGAGCACCAGCGTTAATGGGCTTGTAATCGGAGCATGCACCATCTACTACGACCTTGATGCTCCGATCTACAAGAAAACTGGTGATCCAATTGCAAAATTTCTCTGGAAGCCCATAGGAAGGCAGCTTCGAAAGAAGCGCTGTGTGCCAATCCCGATCAAAGCCCTTGGCAATGTCCAAACTAACGGCCAACGCCTCCCCCTTGGACTCCACTGCCTCCGCCCATCTATGAGTCAGGTAGACCAGAAGATCACCAGCTGAGCGACCTCGACGGAAACCGTACTGGCGGTCACTAATCAGCTGGTGATCCTCAAGGTACCGCATGAGCTGGCTGTTAATAATCGTTTCCATCACTTTAGAGAACAAGGAGGTGATAGCGATAGGCCTGTAGTTGGACGGATTTGAGCGGTCGCCTTTTTTAGGGATCGGGTGCGCCAAAGCTGTCTACCATGAGTTCGGGACTACGCCTAGGGAGTAGGAGTACCGAAAAAGCCGCGTTAGAACCGGTGCCAACTCCGAAGCACACGTCTTCAGCACAATAGGCGGGACTCCATCAGGCCCACTTGACTTGTTGATGGAAGAAGGAAGAAGGAGTACTTTACGCATCAAGAGACTATTCATACCCTGAAGTACCACATTACCAATAGAATCGGTAACAAGGCTGGGATCTTCCGGCGAAAAGCAAACCCGCCCCCAAGGGTAGGATGCAAAAAAGGACCGCATCCCGTACCAATCGGCCGACCTATAGTTCCAAACACGGCGGCACGCTGCAGATCGCAACTGCGATGGGAGCGTGAGTGGCACCGTACTCTGAATCAGACAATGGTCCAAAGAGGCCAGAGGGGCATCGACGGAGACCTGATATCCGTCCGGATGAGAGATCACAGAAGGTCCATCAGGGAAGGTACATGATCCTCCACATCTGGAATCCACGTAGGCGAAGTAACCAGTTATGTTAGACCATATGCCAAGGAAAAGTCATAGACAGATCTACCCGCATGATCGGTTTTTTTTTTAAGGTTAAACGGGAACCAAGCCATTCAGCGTGGTGGGCGTTAAAATCACCGAGTATCACGATCTCTGCGGATGGGACCTGTTGTAGCACAGAGCCTGCAGCCATTTGGACGTGGTCGATGAGTCGGTCTGTGTTGGCATTACCGCTATGGGACCTATAGAATCACACATAGGGATGGTCGTCGCTGTCTACGCGCAGGCATAGGATGGATAGGTCCGTACCTTCAAGACTGCCGAGGCGTCGAAAACAGATGTCCTCTCTGGCGTATACGCGAACTCCAGCCCGGGGCACAAAGGAGTGTTCAAATTTGTACCCCGGGTAAGAGAGATATGAAGTATCAGCCGGAGAGGACACCTGAGTCTCGATTAAAAAAAGCAAGGCCAGCTTCGCAGTCTCTAGATAGTAATGGACAGCGTTAAGGTTGGAATGAAGTCCCCTGATATTGAAAAAAATTTCGAATAGGGGTATAAGGGGTATAGGGTCGAAAGGGGTCGCCTTGGTCTTATTGCACAGCTTGCCCCGAACAGTATTAGTCGCGAGCAGAAGTTTGGTCGTGGATGCTCAGCGAGGGATTTTCCAAGGGTGCTGGTACCCTCCTAGGGTAGTCTTCTGTTCAATTCCACTACCATGTTGACGGGGGGGGGGGGGGGAATGGGCCTCCGGCCACCTGCACTCACCAAGTGGAACGCAGAGGTAAACCTCTACTTAACGCTGGTATTCTGTGAGGTCGTGGTACCACCCCGGTTCGAGCCGGCCCATCCGTGCGACAGCAAAAGCTGCCTTTTTACCCTGACTTACCAGGCCCTTTTTACTGAAAATGAGGCATTCCATCTTAGTCCTCACGGGTGACAACGCATCTGCATTTTGATTCGCAAACGAGGATAGATGTAGATGTCTATGGGCCGCAGCAACCACTAACCATCAGGTGGACTGTGTCCTCGTTTGTCACCCTTATCCTATAACTAAAAATTCCAACAGTCCTACACAGGTTTTACACTTGGTAGCGCCAATGACTTGGTCAACCAGGAAAGTATCACACTCTTACAGAATAACAGCGTTAAACAGCACGCTGCTGCTGAGTTTCGTATGGTGAGTGTAGAGAACTGAAGACTTTTTACTGGAAACGAGGCTTTATGTTCGTCCTCAGGATTGACAATATATCTGCATTTTGATTCTTAATCGAAGATAGATGTAGAGATATGTGGGCCACAGCTCCTACTTGCCATCATTGCGACTGTGTGCTCGTTTGTCACCCTTGTTCTAAAAAAAGGGTAATGGATTCTCATGATGCGTCAACGCGTCAGTATCTATATGCACAGAATATTATGTTTAAGTCATTTAAGATACACATAATATAAACATATCTTAAATGTATATACATATTATGTTAACATATGTGTATATATATATATATATATCACGGGAATGAATAAAACTATGAAATTTTAATGGCTTCATTGAATGCGACTTTTTCTTCGACATCAGAAGTGGGATCATTGCAAGCACGTAATTTATTTAGTGAACTTTGAGGGATGATAATGACCGATGGCGTACTTTATTCGAAGCGTAATACATACAGTAATAATATCCAACTTCTCTTGGAGGCCTTACATCATCATAAACCACAAGATAATATCAAGGACTTTACCCGCCAGAATTTCATCCTTAAAATGAAGATGCTGATGCTCAAGCTTGGTTAGCAACTGCAGATATCTGTATTACCGAGTACCAAATACAGGGAAGTCGATTAATAATTATTATTAGTAAAGCTATGTAAGGATCTGCTGCTACACCGGCTCATAGGCCCACAAGCTACTTATCCTAATATGTTGTGGGCAGAATTTAAAGAAATTTTTTTTCGTCTCGCTTTGATACGGTAGATAAATGGGCAGTTATAATTTTTAAAATTTTCAATGGTAAACCGCATGATGGCGAATCACTTGCTTCATACTCGGCCAGATTATTTTCTTTACTTACATATAAATAATAATAATAATAATAAATTTATTTATTTACCAGAAACACTTAGCCAAAATACAGAAAAGTTCTGTGACTCCCACACTAGGCATGGCCTGTCTCGTGGGGGTCAAACAAAAGATTTTACAATAGAACAAAGTGGCTATTTGTCGAAATTACGTAAAACAATTATGCGTAGCAAAGCAAAACAAAAAAAAAATAATATAAAAATAAAAAAAATAAAAAATAAAATAAAAATACGACTTAAAAATTATGAAAAATTACAGACATAAATAACAAGCATATTCTAATTTAAAGGAGCGCGCGTGTAATTGAGGGTGAGTGTGTATGAGTGTGAGTGTGTGTATGAGAGTGTGTGTGTGTGTGTGTGTGTGTGTGTGTGTGTGTGTGTGTGTGCGTGTGTGTGTGTGTGTGTGTGTGTGTGTGTGTGTGTGTGTGTGTATGAGTGTGTGAAGTGTGAGTGGTGAGGTAGCCCTACGATTAAATTCTTGGGATCAGACGGCAGGGCTAACGTCATTGCTGTCCACTACCGTTTCAACGCCTATTTAAGGGTCATCAATATTTCTTCAGTTTCCTCATAGTCCCAAGTCAATAAATAGTTCATCATTTTTGTTTTAGCCTCGTAATGTTGGGATCGCTTTAAGCCGTATAAATTGACTAATTTGTTGTAGATGCGTGGGAATAGGAACAGTCTGAAATGATGAGCGAAAGATGTTTTAACCAAGGTTGTGGGGATCTTAAACACTCTTTTATTTATTAAAGTATCAAATGTCGGCAGTTTCGAAGCTTCCCTGTGCATAAATGTAAACACCCTCAGAATATACAATCTACGGACACTTAAAACTTGGGCTTCTCTAAAGAGATCTGACGTATGATAACGCCTTGGTTTACCCATAGCTATCTTCAAAACTGCCCTCTGGGCCCTTTCCAGCACTAGCAACGTAGAGGAGGCTATGCCACCCCACGCCAGTATGCAATAGCTAAGTACGGACTGACATAGTGCAAGGTAGACTGACTTTAAAATGCTGCCATCAGTAGAATCTCTCAATAGTCGCATTGTGTATATAAGCTTACGGATCCTTGCTGATGTCGCTGATATATGACATTTGAAGTTGAGGTTCTCATCTATCATGATGCCCAAATATTTAAGGGAGCCGACCCTATTTATCTGGTCACAGTTACAATTAGGAGAGCTCACGGAGCCAAAACTACAGTTGTTATTATGTACTTTAAGGCTATTGAAAAGTGACGGCGGCGGTTCAGACACTGCAGTTTTATGAAAACAAATTAACTGCGTTTTTGAGGTGTTCAATGTTAAGATGTTGTAATTTAACCATTTTTGTAATTTATGCAACCCGGAGACAGCCGAAAGGTAGGCGTCGTGCCAAGGTTTACCATAAAATATTATGGATGTATCGTCAGCATAACATACAACTTCACTATTTTCGAGATCAATTGACATAATATCGTTAATGTATGAAATAAAAAGAGTCGGCCCCAAAATGCTACCCTGAGGAACGCCAAAATCTACAGATCTAAGATCGCTTGTTTGATCGCCTATTCGGACACATTGCTTTCTATCCGACAAATAGCTGGAAAACCAGTTTAAAGCAAGACCACGAATACCAAGAGCACTTAGTTTCTTAAGTAGGATGGGGATCGATACCGTGTCGAATGCTTTAGCCAGATCGAGAAAAACACCGACACAGGATCGACCCTGATCGAGATGAGTTACAACTATATCTGTGATAAGACTAACTGCATCCTCAGTCGATTTTCCCTGACGGAAACCAAACTGACGGTCCGAGAGTATACTATTCTTTTCAAGGTAGTTAGTCAGCCGCTTATGAACAACGCGTTCCAGGAGCTTAGAGTAACTACCCATCAGTGATATGGGACGATAATTACAGGGATCGTCCTTAGCTCCATTCTTGTGTATGGGGATAACTGCCGCTACTTTCCACTGGCTTGGAAAGACTCCTGACGAGATACTTAAGTTAAATATCGCAGCCAAGGGCTCCGCAATTGCGTGGGCTACTGATTTTAAAAGTTTGTTAGTGATGCCGTCCATACCCGGGGCACTACCTGAATCGAGAGACCGGATGAGACTCAAAACTTCCTGTTCGTCTGTAGGATCCATGAAAAATGAACCAACGGGTTGAACAGGAATGTGAACTTTTTCGGCAAGGGACTCCTGAGTCTCATTTAATTTCCTCATGATAGAGTATGCTAGCTTATTACCTACAGAGGCAAAGTAAGAGTTGCAAACATCAAGAGATTCCTTTACAGAGGGTCTTGAGTTGATGAGAGCCAGAGGAGAACTTGAAATAGTGTCTTTGCCAGTTATGCGGTTAATAGTAGCCCAGAGTTTTTTTGGAGCACATTTATTTTTATTTATTTCTTTATTGTTGTAATCACATTTTAGTTTTCTGATTAGACCTATGTAAAAATTTCTATAACGCGTATATACAAGTTTTTTAGTAAGGTTGTTTGGGTCCTTACGATATTTAATATGAAGCTTGTCACGGTGCTTAGAGCATCTGATTAGACCAGGAGTCATCCAAGGGTGTAAGATGGTTCTAGATCGGCTTATTACACAAGTTTTCGAGTATCTCAATATTGTCTCTGATACCGTCTTAGTGAAATGACTCACAGACTCGTCAAGAGAGCTGCAGTTCATTACTGGGGACCAGTTCGTTTCCTCCAGCTCTGATCTTATTGAGTCTATGTCAACTATAACTCTTGATCGAATAGGTTTTGGTCTTTTTGGTTTTTGTGTCTTTAACATTATGCCTGCCATAGTGATATCATGGTCAGTAACATCATTGAGATATACTACGGACTCCGCATTAGATCTTACGGGTACAAAAATGTGATCTATGCAGGTTTTGACCCGAGTTGGTTTGGTTATGGCGGGGGAAAGTCCATACTCTGCTAATACATCTAAGTACTCCGTGTGCAAATTTTTGTCACCTGCGGACCCAATAATATTTATGTTTATGTCAGCAGCGAAAATAAGACAAGGAGAGGGAGTTATCGTTTTTAAGTTAGCGTCAAGAGAGCGAATAAATGTTTCTGGGTTAGTGTAACCAGGTGACCTGTAAGCGGCAACTACTGAGAAATGATTTGCAACTTCTGCGAGAATACAATTACCCTCGTCAACGTTCAGCTCGGAAAATTTTGCTGTCCACCTATCTTTTATGTAGATAGCGACTCCTCCTGCCCTATTAATATACTTCCTAGAGTGAAAAGATGTAAAGCCTTGCAATAGAGGAACCGTCGCATACTCATCAAGCCAGCACTCGCTGAAGACAATAACATCAAAATCAAGATCTAATCTTTTTAGGGTTACTAGAAGGGAATCAAAGTTTTTACGCATGCTTCTTATGTTCATGCTTAAAATCCTAAATGAAAATCTAGACAGAACGTCTTTACAATCCTCTGGGACGGTTATGTTATGGCACTTTATCTCAGATGAATTATCTATGGCATCTAACAATCCTAGGGAAGCCATGGGAAGATCGTGTAAAATTGATTGGGGTATTTTGGCATTAAAGTGGAGAGTGCCATATAAACAGAAGAAGGGGTACAATTAACCATGAAAAATTTTGAGGAAAGTACATTGGGGAAGAATATGTGTAGGTGTGTTAGAATGTGTGTGTGATTGCGCTTACAATGATAAAGGACTAGGCTCCTGAGGCTCAGGTAACGTTTATTAAGTGGTTGCCGTATCCGGTTTGGTTTGGGCAGAGAGCAGGCGGCTGAGATCACTTTCGGACTTAATACGGATTGCGGGGCTCCCTTCCTTGACATCCCCTTTCCTAATAAATATGGATCCGTTTCGTAGCCAGCAAAACCTGTAACCTTGTTCGACGGCGAATGCTCTCGCAGTACGAAATAACCGTCGATTTTCACCAGTAAGACGCTCATTTACGTAGATCATATTTTCAGGCCCATGATTCAGAATGTCTTTACTCTTTAGATTTTTTCTAGCTTTCGCGTGTTTAAGAAATTCATCACGTTTAGCTCGTCGGGTGAAAGCAACCACCAAGGAACGCTGAAGTTTACGGTTCCCACCCACGTTAGTCTTTTGGTTTTTGTTTTTGGGACCAGCTCGATGTGCGTAATTTAAGTCCATGTCCTGAAGCTCAATGCCCAGTTTTGTGGCAACAGTTAATACCAAGTGAGTTGGGTTTTCATTTGGTGTTTCTTCCAGACCCGATATTTCCAGCTCATTTCCTAAGGCAATCTGTTCTTGGCTGTTTAAACGAGACTGCAGATCGGCAACGGTGGCCTTAAGGATATTATTTTCTTTTTCTACGGACTCAAGAGACTTAATTCGCCGATCATAGTCGGCCAGTTTGGTGTTCAAGGCGTCGAGACATTCACGGAGGTGGGTAATGTCCTCTCTTATATCAATACTTATCTTGGATAGCTTACAATCAAGCAGCGCGCCAAACTGGTCGTATGCTATTGCCGCAGCGGGAGGGTTGGAGGTCGTAGTAGAATTTCTATCTAATTGGCTGTCATTTACCTCCCCCTCGGAGGTCCCCAGAACCTCGCCGCATGACATGTTCGTGTCATCCGTAGCAGTAGTGGATAGTGGAGAGAGTTATCTACGAACCAGTGTGCTGTCCTCCTTGCGTCGCGTGATCCGATTGCAGGAATGGCATTTCCAATTCCTTTTTAAAGCTGGTAAATTATCTTTGTAATATGCGGATGATATGTTGTAACATTTGTAGTGATAGCATCCCTTGCACGCAGAGCAACTCAACTGTTCCTCGGGTCGGGTAATTTTATGACAGGCCAAACAAATCATTTTTTTTATGTATGTAGCAGATGTAATATTACGTTCAAGTTAGTTATTTCTAAAAACGCGCAGAGGCAAGCAACGCGCTTCAGAGAAACTATGATGTGCTACGAGTCGTAGATGAGTGGGCGGGACGAACAAGTTTCGTAGCCCGCAGCAATCCCCGTAGCGATTCAAGTCACTGCGCCGACGTTACGTGTCGATTCGTCGCCTTTTCGGGTGTCTTCGAGCTTCTTCGCCTGCAGGCGGTCATTGACCTTAGTAGAACACTGTGATAGACAAACTGAGCGCACACTTGTTGAGGTAGGTCACGGTTGCAATTATTTAGGAATGAATTTTTTTGTCACAGTTCCCTAATTATAGACGAGATTAGAAAATGGATTGCGGCACTAGAGAGGACTGTAAGCTAGCTTCAAGTAGATACCAGTTTGACAGTAGCCACTAAGTTTTTACACTATTTTTAGAGTAACTCTCGCGGAGCAAACGGTTACGGTGTTTCTTCTCGATGGACTAACTTTATTTTATTTAGATAGTATATTTTATGAACTATTGACTTTGTACTATTTTATTTAGCTGTATGTACAATTCTTGTCCATATTTGTCAAATTGAACCGCGCTTATAACGCAATATTATTACAGAAGAAATAAATAATCGCTATAAAATGCAACGCAAATTGATGGCATTTTCTTACCGAAAACGGACGGTTCAAGAAACAAATACGAACAGAGATACTTATATACCGGATATCAAACGCTCAAAATTTTCAACTTTTGCAATGAAATGTTATGCTTGCTGAAAACTTGGTCACAGATAATATGAATGTTTCAGTCGATCAAATGAGAAGACTAAACCTACCTCAATTTCCGATAATCTTAATAAATGTGAATCAATGATCAAGCATGTAATCAAGTGCTACACGTGTGGGTTCGAGGGTCACATGGCGTCGCGATGTTTAAAACATGATCGTCTGCAGGTAGTAGTATACAGCAACAGGCAACAACGTCGACGAATGTGGAGAGAAGAGTTAATCTGTGCGGCTTGAAACCTGTCACCGGAGTTATTACACAGTTTTGTGAGAAATTTTATTTAGTTTTGATTCTGGAGCTGATCGTTCCCTTATTAGAGAAACTACAGCCAACAAATTGTCTGACAAACTACAGCATGCTATCATCACCATTGTTGGTATAGGCAAGTCTCAAGTAATATGTAAATCACATTTTTTTTAATTGTTACTCTTTGCAGCTACACCGTAGAAATATTACTTCACATCATACCCAGTAAATATTTGAATAATTATATTTTAATAGAACGTGATTTATTAGGGCTATGTTTCATAGTAGAGTTTTCATCCGATAATCTAATAGTTAAGAAGTCTAGCGTTGTTAATATTTGTGGAGTAGGTAGGGCTGTGACTACATTTGATAATATACACTGATATTGACCATCATTCTATTTATAATTTAAGGGAAATTATTCATAGTTTTGTAAAGTCGTTTGTTGAGAGAACTCCAACTAGTAGAGTAAAAATGGGAGATTTAAAAATAACATTAGTAGATACTAATAAAATTGTGCAGACGAGACCTTATCATTTAATTGTGAACGTGAAATTGTTCGTAATAAGTGTAATGAACTTTTTGTAGCGAGTGTGATTTGTCCTAGCAAATCTCCTTTCTCGAGTTCTATTTTGTTAGTTAGGAAGCGTGATGGATCAGACCGCATATGTGTAGACTACAGAGAATTTAATTCTAATACATTTGGAAAAATTAGCGATGGTGAATTCGGTTAAATATTTTCGACATTATTTTTGTACGGTAGATCATTTACAGTATGATTGTAACTCATTGAAGTCATCAAGAACTAAAGTTGATCTAACACCCAGGGTACATCGTTGGTGGGCGTTTTTGCAAGCTTTTGATTTTGGTTTAGAATATATAGAAGGAAAAAAATTGTCCATATCGATTTTCTGTCTAGAAACCATCTTCCAATACAGAACAAATTAATTGTAAATAATGAAGTTATAAAAAATGTAGAGCAAAAATATATTAATCTTGCTGGGTTGTCAATAAATTGGTTGCAAACAGAGCAAGGGCTAGATGATCCTGAATGTAAATATATTATTTCTAAAATTTAAAACGATGACATAGGTTTAGAAAGTAGCCGGATTTATGAAATACGATCAAATGTTCTGTACAGTAAAATTCAAAGAATAATCGAAATATGTGGCTTCCTTTTGTACCTAAAGCTTTTCCTTGGTCAGTTATAAATCATATTCATTAATCCTTCATACACTTGGGATGAAAAAAATAACTTTAGAAAAAAGCTTATCAACATTATTTGTTTCCTAACATGGCAAAATATGTTAGAAAATTTGTTGAAAACTGTACTACCTGTAAAGTGGCTAAAGGAAAATCGGGTAAACAGCAAATTGAATTACATCCAATCCCAAAAGTTAGTATACCGTGGCATACAATTCATATAGACGCTACTCGCAAGCTTAATGGCAAAAGAGTACGTATTTGTACTCATTGACGCTTTTACTAAATATGTGTTGCTAAGTCACTCGTTGAGAATAAACGCCATGAGTGCACTAGAAGCCGTTAAAACTATAGTACTTTTTGGTACTCCTGTAAGAATAATAGCAGACCAAGGTAGATGTTTTGCAAATACTGAATTTAGGGTATTTTGCAACAATCATAATATTATTTTACTTGTTATACTATATATTATAGTACAATATTGTAGTGTATTGTAACTGGTTCTAGTCGACCTAACGGTCAAGTGGAGCGTGTGATGAGTACTCTGAAAAATATGCTAACGGTTGTAGAGAGTAGTCACGATAGATCTTGGCAGGATGCTTTTGACGGTGTATCTTTAAATAGTAAAACACATAGTGTGACGAAAGAAAGTCGACTAGAATTTTTGATTGGGAAAGTTGCAAGACCTTTAAGTTTAATGGCAGTCGATGATCATGAAATTGAAATTGACTTGGAAGAGTTGCGAGAGACGGCTGTAAAGTTAATGCATAAAAACGCTAGCATTGACAAAAACGGTTTAATGCCAATAAAGCAAAAGTTACATCCATTTGCTGTAGAAGATTATGTCTTGATTGAAAATCATGAGCGAAATCAAACCAAATTAGATCTTAAATATAAAGGTACTTATATAGTAATTGAAGTTTTAGACGGTGACAGGTATAAACTTAAAAATTTAAATTCTAACTGCACTTATAAATACTCTCGAGACCGTTTACGCCCATTACCCTAATCATATATTCCCACGGAAATGGATTTCTACTTATCAGGCAGTAATTATCGTAAGATTAGGTCTCTATTTCATTTTTTTAATGTAAGAATTTAATGCTAAGAAAGTATGATTTGGCTAGATAGCGGAGTGTTATGGCATAGGAGGCTGCTTTAACAGCGGAAGCTGGTTTGACAGCGGAGGCTGCTTAGACAGCGGAGGCTGCTTAGACAGCGGAGGCTGCTTTGATAGCGGAGGCTGCTTTGACAGCGGAGGCTGCTTTGACAGTGGAGGCTGCTTTGTCAGCGGTGGCTGCTTTAACAGCGGAGGCTGCTTTGACAGCGGAGGCTGCTTTGTCAGCGGAGGCTGCTTTAACAACGGAGGCTGGTTTGACAGCGGAGGCTGCTTAGACAGCGGAGGCTGCTTTGACAGCGGAGGCTGCTTTGACAGCGGAGGCTGCTTTTACAGCGGAGGCTGCTTTGACAGCGGAGGATGCTTTGTCAGCGGAGGCTGCTTTGACAGCGCAGGCTGCTTTGACAGCGAAGGCTGCTTTGACAGCGGAGCCTGCTTCGACAGCGGAGGTTGCTTTGACAGCGGAGACTGCATTGATAGCGGAAACTGTTTTGTATGGGAAGTCTGCTTTTAGAGCAGAGTTTGATAATATGGCAACATTGGCTGTTTGGATAGTGGAAGCTACTTTAATGTAATAATTATTATTTATGAATGAAGGGAGTAGTTTATCGTAGTTTTCTTTTTCTCTTTGTAGATCAAAATAATACCGATCAAAAAGCATCACACGAGGACGTGTGAAAGGTCAGGAAGGCCGTAACGGTAATGAATAAAACTATGAAATTGTAATAATGAATTAAATAGTTTAAATAATATCAATTCTAATGTTTTATCTTAATTTCATTAATATTAATTTAGTCATAAAATTTATTAACAATTTAGGATTATTGATTATTGTTTTATTTCTTTTAATTAACTTATCAAAAGCCAGAGGTTCATGGCTTCATTAATACGGTGATCACAACAACCAATCAGAGCGAGGTTCGCAGGTGAAACGCCTCGAGCGGAGTCGTGGTGCGACTGGATGAAAAAAAAAGACAAAAGAGGAGCGTGGGGTACAGTTTTGTTACTTGCTGTTGTGATGGTGTATGTCTGTGTCGCATTATGAACTCGCTGCTCTTTAATAATTTTAATATTCTTTAATAAAATTTAGTTAGGTTTATTTTCTGTAAAGTTTAATTTAAATTTAAATTATTAAAAGTATCAACAAGTTTATTATTTGTGTTGTGTGTTGTGCTTGTACTCGTATTTACCCAAAATGTCGCTCACAAGACCTGTTGATAATAATGGCTTCATTGAATGCGACTTTTTCTTCGACATATATACATATATATATATATATATATTAGCTGACCAGGCAGACTGTTCTGCACTCTCTGACGACCCTTTGTACTATACAAAAATTCTTAAATTCGTAACAAAAACTATATTATCTTTCAAGTTGCAACAAACTGCACGGTGTGCAAAATTTCATTGAAATCAGTTCAGTAGTACAGAGTACAGAGTTCATCGCGGACAAAGAATATGACACGAATTTTTTATATATAAAGAAAAGAAGAATTTTAAATGAATTGTTTTTTAAAAACATTCATTTTCAATAAAATACGTCGTTGTTTCTTACCTTCTTGCAATAGCGGCCTGTTCCATTCCTCGTCAGTAACTTCTAATGAAAATAATTCCTCGCTCTTATCAACCACACCATCAGGGATAAATAAGCTAACACCACACCTGTCTAGACTTAGCCAATCACCGTCACTAGTAACCATCTTAGATGTAGCTGTCTCAAAATAATTTATGCCCAGAAATTTAGAATCAACAGATGCGTTATTTTTTAAAGATGGTGATATTTCTACACTTTCATGACCATACGACGAACCGGCTGGAAAGGAATACAACGTTAAAAATAACTGTTAATGTATAAAACAAAATAAAAGCTTTATTTAAGCAGTATAAGTAGACTTTACAACAAACAAGAATTTCTATGCCATAGGCATCCACTTAGTTCACCTATTTTTTCCAGTTAAAAGTGCTAGTATAATAAACAATCAAGAACTAACACTAATATAGTTATGATATTTTTAATTATCACAAATATATAAATGTCATGATCATTAAATTATATTTAAATCGTATGATCAAGTCATCTAAATCGCTTGGCGTAAATTCTACTTATACTTTTGCGGTTTAACGCATGGTACAAAACTCACAGCTCAAAAAGCAGCTGGAATCAGACCTATCTGACTCTACATTATCCTTGCAAGCGTAATTCCTTTCGCTGCCGTTACGATCAGTTCTTACCTCGTGGTCGATTGGTGAAATGTAGCTGCAAGTAAATAATAATGTTACATTAAATATGTTCACAAATTTAATAGTTGTTTTATTTTATAAAAATAAATGATTCAGGCGAGGATCTGAATCTCGTTTTGCTCGCGTTCTGTAAAATTTACGGTGTTATCTTAATCCATTAACAACAATTTAACTCGTTATGATTTGTAGTATACAATATACACAAGTATAAAATATATATGCTAAGGTTTGATAATTATAATGAGGATTAATTTATGGTATATCGAAGATAGGATAAGCCAATAGTGGCGCAGATAAAGTACCGGTGCAATAAACCTTGGCATCTCCATAATAATAATATTTTTTTTATATTATTCTAAGCCAGCGCTTAACTACAATCCCACCCGATGGTTAGTATTGATGTAGCCTAAGATGCCGAAGCGCACTGAAAAGCTATTCACTCTTGCCGTGAAGACACCCACATTCTAATCGGATGAAAACACAGATGCTGTCATCTTATTCCATTCCTTTACCGTACGCATGATGAACAATGTAGCAAACTGTTTGTTTCGAATGCGTGGAAGTCAACAACGAAGGTGGAGACTGGCCAAATGTCTGTTTGTCCGATGGTGGAAGGAAGAGGAAGGAATTAAATTATGCAATTCCTGCGCATACTCTCCGAAATGCATCCTGTAGAAAACCGAATGGCTGGCTACTTTGCGCCTGTGTTCAAGACTGGTAAGATTGGTTTTAACTAAATTTGGGTCACCAATAAGCCTCTTAGTACGTCTTTCCATTGAGTCCAAAGCTGCTAGTTAGCATTTTGCAGCACCAGTCCATATCCATACATGGGCAGCAATACTCCATGCATGACCGGACTTGCGCCTTATATAAAGTAAGCAGCTATCCCGGGGTGAAGTGTCGCCGCATCTTTGCAAAGACTCCTAGCTTCCTTGCAGCTGCTTTGGCCTTGGACACAATGATGACAAACGTCTGTTTAAAATTGATTTAAAGTATCTCGAAGACCCTTGAACTATGTTTTGACAGACACATTTCTCGATTAAGAGATCAACTCAAAGAGAAGTGACAAACATGTATCATTTATTGTCATGATTCGAATAATATAATTAAAGATTTTGTCCTCACTCGCAACGCTTTGTAGGCATTTGTGGGAAATTATTCCTACACTAACAGCGGCCTGTGTCTAGCAGTGGACTATTGTAAACTGGTAAAAACAAATAACAGGAATGAATAAAAAGGCAAAACAATTCCATTTGTTTTTAATAAAGAGTTATAAGAGTAAAAAGGTATAAAAGAACTATCAACGGATCATAAACAGATTGACTTAAAATTAAACATTAAAAATAAAGTCTGACAATGCCAGCATTCGTAATTTCAATTTCAAAAGCGCTTCATTAACATTTAAACAAGTTGCGATAAAATGAATCCCTCATTACGGTGCATTGAAACAGAAGCTCAATCCAGTGGTTGTTACACCGAAGATCCGTATCTGAGCTATGAAAGCGGTGCATTTAGTAATGTTGGAATTAATTACAAATATGGACTATCGGTGTCCGATCTTCATTTACATATGGAAACATGAATATTAAGTGACATTTGAATTGGCTATTCGAGTATCAAGATCAAAACATATTGTAAAATTTTCAATTGGATTTGCCTATTACTTTTGATCTAGTATCGAAATCGTAAACGTAAAAGACAATAATATAGTTTGATATCTTATTGGGAGTAATTGTTTAAGTGAGTGTTTTAAATATAATATTTACCATGTAGTGGTGATATAAGCAAATCCACTACACCATGCCGTTCCGTAGGTATCGTATGAGGCGACAGCGGAAAACAAACCAGGAGATGTTTTCTTTTTTTTAAATAGAAAAAAAAGAATAAAAAGCCAGCAGATGGGCGGCGCCGTATTCCTAATAACATTTAAACAATTAAATATTGCGGTTGCCAAGCCGTCTGTCTGGACGTAATGAATGAATTGACGAAAATATATAATAAAATGAAATACGAAAAGATAAGTTTAGTCTCAGTGCAACTTTGTCTATTTTTTAATGTATTAGTAAAAGTAAATTACATGTTATCCAACCAATGCGTTAGTGAATTTTACGTTTTACAAAGCATAACGTGAGGAATATCTATTTTAGGGTTTGATTTTGATATTTATATTTTGAGTTTTTTATTCCTTTATAGAATGAGGGTGACAAACGAGCACAAAGTCCACATGATGGGAAGAGGATGCTGTGACCCATAGACATCTACATCTTTCCTCGATTAAGAATCAAAATGTAGAATGCGTTATCACCCCTGAGGACTAAGATGCTTCGATTTCTGTAAAAAGAATCTCCGGTTCTCTACACTCAACATACGAAACACAGCATCATAAAGCTGCTATATTGCGCTGGTATTCTGTGAGAGCGTGGTCCTTCTCCGGTCAAGCCGACCCATTCGTGCTACAACTATACTACTGATAACTGCAGCGTGGCTCTACCACTAAATACAGGGAAAATTAACATTACCACACCTGGTAATCAACACTGTGAATTAACACTTACCAGGCAGGACCTGTGGCTTTATGTGCTTTCTAAGGCGGGGGTGGTGGGGTGGTGGGGGGTTTAAAGTCCGTAAATTTGCTGGCTCCGGGCTCCTACTGAGTATTTCATGACAGACAAACTAATTAACCGACTTTTTTGGCCTGACCCGGGATTTGAACCTAGGACGTCATGATCAGCAACCGAGTTTATGACAAATATACCAATAAGGCAGTTATAGTTAATAATTAAAAGCTACTTAGTTAAAGGCTTATGCATAACTATTAACTATGAAGCTCATATTCGGTTCTTTTTAATTCCATATTACAGCACAGTAAATGGAAAAATATGTACATAGCAAAAACATATAGGTACGAATAGTGTCTAGAATTTGTAAAATAAATATTTGTATATAATATAGTATAAAGTACCGGAAGCGACTATTTTAGTAAACTTTATTTTACTAAATAATGCTGTTCTTTGCATTTGTACCTCTCTGTGTGTGACAAGCACTTCTTCTCGACTGTGTTTCTTTCTTTCTAAATGTTTAGTATCTGATAATTCCAGTACATCAACGCTACTTACCTATTAGCCAGCTGCGGCACCTCATACAGGTGCTCTTGTCGTGTGTTACTTGAAGCACCTGTATGTCGACGAGTTCTTCTCGAATCAATTGTATGAAACTCCTCATGTATCGTTAAATCTGGTTGATTGGTCAGAGTTCTCTTTAAGACGCTACCAATGTATTGAGTACCTTTGTAAAAACAATTAATATTATTACATTACATCGATTTTAAAGAATTTATTTGCGAATAATACAATTACAAGTTAGAACAGATGCAAAACTTTCAAACATAACTAAACAAGCATTTGCTATTTCATAGAAATAACCACATACATGTCGATTTACTTAGAGGTAGTAGCTTTAATGATGAATTGAGCAAATTTGCTTTTAAACAGGCAAGTTTTTTGAATATTACAAAAATTAAAAACTACTATCGAAATTTTTAAGTCTCTATTGATTTTAACTAAGTTGAATAAAATATGTATAATTTAGTGAATACCTGGAGGTGGCTTTACGTAAGGAGAATTTTCAGCCACCTTAAACTTCATGTACTTTATTCCCAATATGACGACAATTATAAATATTAGAAATGCAATGGACAGAGCAATGAATAGAGGCCAGTATGACGACCCTGTAAAAAAAAATAATTATTTACCGTTACAGCCTATTAAAGTCCACTGCTGAACATAGGTCTCCTACTGACTGTCTCATAGGGTGGATATTTCCTATAGTTGCCACGGTTGGCAAGAGGGTTGGTTACTCGTTATTAGGAAGACACTGATGCCCGTATCTTGATTTGTTCCATCTGTCGCCGCTTACGAAACTCACGCGATGATATGGGGTAGTGGATATTCTTACCCCGCTCTACATGGTAAATTTTAATTATTTAGCCATTTTAAACTAAGAAATTTCTTATCATACAAACGACCGTAATGTATTTATAACTAACCGTCAGTAATCATTTCAGATTTGGAAGTTCTAACACAATGCAGACATTGGGCAACTTGATAATCTTTTCCCAAGCAAGCTGTGCTGGTGAGACATCGTCGTCTTCGCGTTTGTAAGCAATCAGTATCGCACCTTGACCATTCAGACCATTGCGACCACCGTCCTAAAATAAAAAATAAGAACGTTGTTTATTCTGGTAAATGAACGATAGCAGCAAATAAATAATAAAAGATCATACCTAAAACAATATCTGGTGATTCATCCGCTAACTCATCTAATCCATCCACGTAAACATCTGCCAACAAAAAATCTATGGATTATTTTATAAAATATTTAAACAGTGCAATATTATTTTGTTAATTACTTTTTTTCTAATAAAGTTAAATTACAATAGAACAAGAATAACCTATAACGCCTACCGGGTCAATAAACTAAAGTTTATGGGAAAGAAAAGTTCTCGAATGTTTAACGGAGTGTAGGGCTGCCCGTGACTAGACGGAGTGACGACCCGAGTTGCGCTTGTGTAACTGTAATAAGAGTCCTTGCCGGTGGGAATCGATGTTCGCAAATTACAAAGAAAGTTGTTGGGGATTTGTGAAGTCCACCAGTACGCACGTCTGTTTTTTCTTAGACCTTTAACCCTCAGAGATGAGTTCTGTGCCTTGTAGTGGACTATATACTTCTAAAGGTATTTAAATCTGGCGCTATGAAAGGTCTATAAATTGAAAGCAAATATTATGTTCAAGACAATTTATAAGAAATAACAAATGTTAAAAGGAATTAATAATTTTTCATATATACCTAAATCACAGTCCACACAATCTTGAGTCTTCTGAACACTGGGTCCGATACACGGCTGTCCACCATTGAGAGGTCTCGGCGCTGTGCAAGTTCTTTCCCTTCTCCGACCAGCGCGATCTTCGCGTCTTTCTCTCGGATGCCCAGCACAATAACAGTCTACCCATGTGGACCATGTTGTCCAGCCACCGTTGACTATATAATCAAAACGTTATAGAGTTTTTTAAAAATTAACATGATCCTATTAAAAACAAAAACCTTAACAGCATCTTCGTAATCAACGAAATACAATTAAAAATTTATCAGTATTGAAAATAAATTATTCAGCAGATCCTTCCAATACCTTACCTAGTTGGGCAGGCGGCATAAGAGACGGAAAAATTATATCGGTGTATGCTAGACCTAAAATATCGATACAGTATACAGTAAAAGTTTTGAAACGTGTGATAAGCCAAGCATGACGATTATGGAAAATGTCCAGCAGTAAACTGTTTTTTATAATATTAGAAGGACAAACAATCTAACATTCCACCTGTACCCAACTATAAACATAAAAGAATACCTGTACATAATCTGTTATTATTTTTAAATGATTGTGGAGCCGCGCAAATTATGTTATAGAGCTTAAGCTCATGCTTGCATACAAACATTTACAAAAATCAACCCAAAAATACTATGCACACAAAATTCAATCACAACATTCTTCCGAACTAAAGTACATATCATAAGAAATTTCTTTTTAACTTACCAAACACAGTCAGGAGCGCAGGCTCGGACATCCTTTTCCCAGCTAAATTTTCAGCAACGCAGGTATAGTTCGCCATATCCTAAAAGTAGTCTTAGTCTAAGACGGCTTGTAAATACCTCATGTTTTCGAAAAATATGACGTGTAATCATGTTGGTCAATTTATAAACTTTATCAAGCGAAACATTAAAACACTGACGTTTAAAAATACAAAAGTATGTATTTAAAATTACTTTTAAAGCTTCGAATATCGAAATATAAAAAATGGTATTATATAATATATGGATATTTTAAAATAAGGAAATGGATTAGAAAACAAATATCATATAGACACAAAGTATAAACATACATTTACTTTTGAATCCTAATATGTGGTCAAATTAAAATATTAACCAAGCCTATATTAATTATCTTGGGATCAGGTTAAAATAACATCGAATAACACTGATAACGTCTTTTTGAAGTGTGTTTAAAACACAATTAATCTGCGATAGTTTGATTGGCGAAGAAATTCATTCTAACCCGTTTGGTTTCCTGAATATTTTTTACAGTTTTATCAGGTATATAATAGTATCGTTTTTATTGGTTCAGGAAAGTGTTAAAGATCGTATTTGGTTTATTTATGCATATTTAAGTGACGTGTAATTATACCTGACATAAAATAATCAATCATAAGAGTTTATGGAAATGTTAAAAAAACTAAAGAGATGCCCGAGATAATCCGGAATAATATTTAACACGAGCATCTAACATCATATGACGACCAACCCAACCACTAACATGTGACGATCAATTAACGCATTGATCATATCGGCGTAAAGGCACACTTTGTAAAATGGAATTATTATTAGAATACTATATGCAAGCTAAAGAGAGTGTAGGATTTAGACATATTCTAGTTCACCCTTACTAAACTAGCCTTATTTGACTTTAATACCTAGTACATACAGTTTTAAAGCCATACGCGAAATTTTAATTGTTTGATTCTATATTTAAATGCTTGCAGCATTTCTTTTTCATTTCACTCAGCATTCAAGACATACAATTCCTTCAAGAATTCTATCCATTTCAGACTTCTAATTGATGTTTATTATTAAATATTCGACATTCTGAAATGGAAACAAAAGAGGGCACAATAATGACACAGCATCTTTTTATTGTGTATGTACACATGGATATGCCATGTGTACCAGATATTCATTTCCGTGACCGAAAAAACGGAAACGTGTACACATATTTGAGTAAGCAATCGCGATCCGTACACAATGGAGCACATAAAAGAATGTGGGCTTAATAATACGGAGTGATTAAAATTTTTGCGACAAACACGGAATATTTAGTGATAAATTTGAGCCTTTGTTTTACCGAATTTTGTATGTCAACATTTTTTATACAGTACGTTCCAACTTTCTTTCTCATTAACTAGTCGAGATTTTATTTTCGTTCTGGTTAAATTTGTTTCCATTTTATACAAGCTAATACGCCATACGCGTGGAATCCTTAATTTCGTGATGTAGGTATGTCCATCGATTTTAATGTGTCACAGCATATTTAAATTCTTATCTACTTTGATTGTTTTGATCTAAGTAGATAAGAATTTAGGAGTATAAATTATCATTTACATAGTATATAAAACGGTGCGGTATTGTGTAGATGTAAGAATATCCACTACTTCATATTATCCCGTGGACGTCATAAGTGGCGACGGGAGAAACTGAAACAAGAGACAGGCAGCAACATCTTTCCGATAACAACTCAAAATAATAAAATACTGCGGTTGCCAAATTTTTATACCTATATAACATATATACATAATATATACATAATTTACTGTCACAACCACTTTTTGTTTTTTTGTAAATTAGCCAATCACCAAGATAACATACCGACCAAGATATGCTTAACTTGCATAAATAGGTTACGCAAATGAAATGAAAGAAAATGAAAAAAAAAATTAAAATGAAAAATAAATTCAACAATGAGATACACAATAAGCAAAGTCGATATATTCATTCATTTATTTATTACAACCTATAAAGTCCACTGCTAAACTTAGATCTCTCCCATAGATTACCTCAAACGGGTTTTGCTATAATGAGGGCTAATAATCTTTCGTTCACTAGATGTCGCTAGCATGAACGGAGGTGAAGTTTTTATAACACAAAGCCATATAGTAAAAAAATCGTTTAAATAAAATTTTATCGGTTTCTGGAGCATTAGATAAATACACAAAACAGTGGCTTTTTGCTTAATGTTTTCCGATGAGTAGCGATCCAAACACGTCTCGCACAGTTTAGATTTTTTAACCCCACGCAAAAAGAGGGGTGTTATAAGTTTGACCGCTATGTGTGTGCGTCTGTCTGTTTATCTCTCTATGTGTCTATGTGTGTGTGTGTGTGTGTGTCTGTGTGTCTGTCTGTGTCTATCTGTGGCACCGTAGCTCTTAAACGGGTGAACTGATTTGGGTACGGTTTTTTTTAAATTTAATATCAGGTTTTCTAGTTTTCTGTTGTACATTTATTTAGAGATTTAAATCATGCGAGTATGTGCTATCCATTAAATAATATATTTCTCAAGTTCGTATTATTTGAATCATACATGCCATGTTTTATCAAAATCGGTTCAGCCGTTTCAAGGTCATCAGCTGTTGTTAGCTGCAGTAGGGTTCTTTTCGGGGGTTTTTAATAATTTTCAATTTAAGTTATAAATAGATTGTATTGATAACCCAGCATTCAAGGATTACTTTTTTAACAAGGAAGAAGCATCAATGACGGTATTTATTAATAAACTAATAGAAGCAGTAATATTAAATTTAAGTGGACTCAGAAGATCTTAAGTTCCCATAGATGAGTGTGTTTTACGACATAAATATATATATATATATATATATATATATATATATATATATATATATATAATAAATTTTATACGTGGTAGAGCCATGCTGCAGCTATATAATGGTTGTAGCACGAATAGTTCGGCTCGACCGGGGAAGGACCACACTCTCGCAGAATACCAGCGTAAAATAGCAGCTTAACGCTGCTGTGTTTCGTATGGTGTGTGTAGAGAACCGGAGACCCTTTTTACTGGAAACGAGGCATTCCATCTTAGTCCTCACGGGTGACAACGCATCTTCATTTTGATTCGTAATCGAAGATAGATGTAGATGTCTATGGGCCACAGCAACCACTTACCAACAGGTGGACTGTGTGCTCGTTTGTCACTCTTATCATATAAAAAAATACGTATATCTTCACGGATCTAGGATTAAAATTTTATATATTTATGCCTACGTTCCATTATATATTCTTAAAATAACGTATAGATTTTTGAATGAGTACAGTTACTTTGCTCATGTTACATTATTTTGCACATATAATATAGTTATATATTTTGCACCGAAAATTAAAACCATTTAACTGCGAAACATGACAAAGCTTTTTATTTATTTCCGAATTACACTTTGCAATTTTAATAGTTTAAAATAACCACATTTTACAAGGGTATGCAATATAACGAAATAAAACAATATGTTTTATATAAAACACGATAATTTCAGAGAAATAACGAACTGAATGAAATGACATTTTTCGGATTATTACGAGCAACTTATATCCATTATGTTATACCACGGATGTTACATATGTTATCGTTACGGTTACACGGATGTTATCATATATCTTAAAAAATATGCTTACCAGTAAAGAGGCTTGTTTGATGACAAGATTTCCCTCTTTGGTGATTTGTACATTGTCATCAACAACTACCGGCGCGCCGTTCTTGAGCCAGTAGAGTTGAGCAAAAGGTGCCGCTGGTGGCGGTTCACAACGAAACGTAACTGGTGAGTATTGTTTAACCAGCTGAGACTGAGGTGCCACTGAGAAATGTTTCTTTATATCTAGAAAGAATTGTCTACTTAAAAATTGATTTAAGCTTTTATAAAGGTACACTTAAATAATATTAGAAAGTGTTGGATATGTTAAACATACCAATTTTTTTTCTATAAAACTGAAGTGAATAAAGATTTATTCTAAGTCACACGTCTGAGTAATAAAAACGAATTCCAGAACATATACAATCCGCTAACAAATTCTGAAGCAGCGCTGCAGACTATTTTTTTTAAATAGGTAACTGAAGTAAGAAATGAATGTACAACTCCTCTGATAGTAAGTGGCTATTGCAGCCCAAGGATATTTGCTACAATTTCAAACAAAATAGGCTACAGATGCTTAGTCATCTCAGAGGACTAAGATGGAATGCCTCACAGCTTGTAAATTATACTGGCTCTATATTCTTCTTATATTTGACGGCAAAAATAGGCAAAAAGGTAGGACCTACCCACACGGAAACTACTAGTTGATAGAAAAAGTGTCGAACCATTTCGAAAAATTTCACGTACTATATTTGTTCTAAATTTTCACAGTAAACTTTAACTATCTAAAGAGAAAATCTTAATAAAGGTAAAATAACTCACAAGCTAACTCAATAGTAGCAGGTTGACTCCTGATTTGACCTTGGCTGGTCCATGCAAAACAAGAGCATTGGTATTTGTCGCTTCCAAAATATTCCTCTACTTGCTCCCTAGTTACTTTGTATTCACCCTCGATAATTCTCACGCCAGTTTGAGGATCAACAAATTCGAAATTGACTGCTTCTGTTTTCTCACCATTACATTTAAAATAAACCTAAAATAATGATGTTTTAATCAAAAAATTAAAACAAGAGGACACTTCATTTCGTAAAAAATAAAAGGTTACTTAATTCATAACTAAAATGAAGCATTACAGCACGTGATTACAATCTTAATGAGTAAAAATATTCAAAATTAATACAATTTAGATATCAAATTTTTTTTAATGTTAAACATAATTATGTTAGCTAGCAAGCAAATTAAAATACGTGTTAGGACCCATTATTCAGGACTTTTTTCAATGAAAATAAATATAATATTTTATTTAAAATTTTCTAAAATTATCGTGTCTTTTAAATACTCTCATTAGATAAATAAAATTGTATTCCTTAATCTATCTTAATCTTGTTTAGTTCGTTAATAGTAAAAGACGAAACCACCAAAACCATACAAAAGTATTAATCTCTCTAAATTCATTTCCCGCATCTCTATTATTATTTTGATTATTTTTTAATTCCCAATCCATTGTAACAAGTCAATTATTTTTGTATTCCTTCACATAACATTTTAACCCATTCTCAGGAAATATAAAATATCCAACGCTCTAAAAGACAGTTGTAAATATACAATTAAAATTCAAGGTGTCATACTTGTTGTACTTACGTCTAAAGCATTAGCAGCGCGACATTTTAATGTTGCAGCTTTATTTTTAACCACATAAGTGTTTTCAGGTTCTAATAAGAATATGGGAAGATTATCTTTAGTTGTATGTATAGGAATTTTATCATCAACTGGTATAGCACCTTGTAAGATACCAGGTATATGGGTTATGTCTGACGTGTCTCTGTAATTTGCATCTTTATTTTCATAATCGTAATCCAAATATGAATGTTCCTCATCGTCATCTTCATCTTCAACCGTTTCATCATTATTGGGGAAAACTGGTGGCAGAAAATAATCCCTGGCCTCTTTACTTGGATGATTTGTAAGTTCTAATGCTTTACGATCTACATTATCGTTTATATTTATTTTATCCGCATCGTCATCTATTTGATGAAAATCTACAAAATTACTTTTCGTTAATATCGAACTATTAACATTAATTAATCATAAATAATGGAGTAATCATTTTTTAAGCACTAAGATCTTGGCCAATAATATTCATTAACAATAAATTAATTTTCTTGATCAATGGGAAAATCATTAGAATATGAAATATATTACAGTTATTTTAATATTGAAAAAAATATTTTATTTCGAAACAGAATCAAAACATCGTTTAGAAACAGTTCATAATATTTAAAAAATATATTCGTATAATATGCTCTTTCTGGTTAATATTAAAAACAACTTACCTTTTGCCGTATTTTGTCCATTTACATAAAATGCCAATTGTGTGAGTTGTACTAAGAGGAATGTGCACAATTTTACTTCCATTTATACACTTAAAACTTGCAAAAACACTTAACAAACCGATAATTGCTTTAGAGAAGCCATCGTGTCCCATAACTAAATAGATCTGCGTTCACATTTTTTGTAAGTTTAATAATAACATTATGGTTATTAAAAATCTTTCCACGGGAATTAAGTCGCCAATAACATTTCAAACATGAACATTTGTTATAAATGAAGACTTTTCATAGCGATTCAGTTCAGTACTGAAAAAAAAAACAAGGAATTTTATTTCGTCGTAAAAGTTTTCGCAATTCACCCCTTAAAGCGATAGGTGTCGACCCCGCCACGAATCCAATTCAACTAAGGACAAGGGGATGAATGAATGCTTCCCTAACTCTGACGAAGTTAGTGTGCGCATGTCCCATTCTTGTAAGTACTAAGCGTGTAGACTGATTCGTAAAAATAATTAAAATCATTTTCCTTTCTGATTATTATAACTTAGCTTAATATAAGTTATGAAATTATTTTGTTTTTGGATAATGATGATTGTTATATGTATAAGAAATTAGAACTTACAGTTCAACATTGAATATCTGTGACTATAAAATATATAGATTTACATCATGCGCCTCGCTAGTGTAGTGTGAGGCCGCTGAGTCGCGGAATCGAATCCCGTATAGAGTAAGTATTCCTATGACTCACTAATAATTTTTAGGGATCTGGATGTTTAAACAGATGCAATTTATGTATGTAAATTGATAATCTTTAGGTGGTTGAGCCATGCTGCAGCTATATTAATAGTATAGTTGTTGCACAAATGGGTCGGCTCGACCGGGGAAGGACCGCGCTCTCACAGAAAACCAGCGTAAAATAGCAGCTTAATGCTGCTGAGTTTCGTATGTTGAGTGTAGAGAACTGGAGATCCATTTACTGGAAAAGAGGCATTCCATCTTAGTCATCTTAGTTAGGTGACGAATTCTCACACGCTGCCATCACGCAAATACCTAGTACAGCATCACGTAATTCCTGATTTAAATGGCGACAGAAAAACGGCAAATATGCGAATTATCTAGGAGTGTGATGGCCAATCCACCTGATAAGTATAGCGCTCAAATGGCAGAGGTCTTGGGTTATTCTGGGATGATATACAAAACAAAAACTCCTTTTAAGTGGTAGAGCCATGCTGCAGCTATATTAATAGTATAGTTGTAGCACGAATTGGTTGGCTCGACCGGGGCAGGACCACGCTCTCACAGAATACCAGCGTAAAATAGCAGCTTAATGCTACTGTGTTTCGTAGGGTAAGTGTAGAGAACTGGAGACCCGTTTTACTGGAAAAGAGGCATTCTATCTTAGTCCTCACGGATGACAACGCATCTGCATTTTAATTCGCAAACGAAGATAGATGTAGGTATCTATGGACCACGGCAACCACTTACCATCATGTGGACTGTGTGCTCGTTTATCACCCTTATTCTATAAAAAAAATAACGTTCACTTACTGCAGAGTACTTTGTATTTTGCATTTAAAACTAAAATATTAGAACGAAGTTCCTTATCTGACGGTACAAATTTGGCGGATGAGGGCTAGGTCTAAGATTTTTTGGTCACGACCCGTTCTGACGTAGTATAGGCGGCCTTGGCGGCTATAAGGAAGCGAGATGTAATTATATCCATCTCCCTCTCACTTTTTCTTATCATTCCATGAAAGAAAAATTATTTTATTTTACATTAAGCTTCATTTTAATAGACGCTAGTAATTAATTTATTTGTATTTGTTAATAAATAATATAATACGTTTATCAATAATAATTTACTACGAAAGGTACTTCGTTCCACCTGAGTGTTCCACGGCACTCTCTTTTTTATTGTTAAATCTAACCGTGCTGTTGCAATGTAAGAATATCCACTCTTCCATATAATCCCGTTGGTGTCCTAAGAGGCGACAGAGGGCAACAAACCAACATAGATGGACAATGTCTTGCTGATAACAACTTGAAATTATAAAACTCTGCGGTTGTCAACCCGCTTGCCAAACAACTATGGCAAATATCCCCCCTATGAGGCAATCTACGGATGAAGCGCATCTTTCAGCAGTGGATATTAATAGGCTGTAACGGTAACGGTAACGGTTATTGTTAAACGACTCGTTAAAGTTAGACGGCCGCTTTTGTAAAATATATTGTTACTACTATGTTTGATTTTTCGTTTCGCCTTTTTTATTTAGAAACGGCATATAGAAGCTTGGAGGGGATAAAACAATTCTCTACAAATACCGACCTCAGCTACCAACACGATGTATATTGCACAAACGAACATACAAATGGTACAATGGGAGCATATACACGGCTGCGTAGCGCAGTAGCTTAACAATGAATACTCTGCAACTCATTGCTAAAGGCCGCATGTTCGAATCCCGCACGGAACAAGTATTTATATGTCCTACAAATAATTGTTCCGGGTCTGGATGTTTCTCATTGTCAAATTTATGTAATATGCAAACTGCCCCCATACAAAATCCTAATGTGGAGATAACATTTCTTTTTTTTTTTAAGAAAAAAACAATAAAAACCCTGGAGTCAATGAACCGCCCATAGTTGGGTTTTGGAGAAATCTCAACGACTATGAAAACATCAACGCACTGAAGCTATTAGTAACCAAATCAATAAGAGTATAGACTGCATACATACGGTTCCATCGAACCCGCCATTCCATTACATAACTGCATATAACTCAAGTGGAGTTATTAATATGTATTCGTATGTAGTATTTATCAAGTGAAATAAAAATTAGCATATAAGTAACTAGAAGTTAAAGTATTTATGAAAATAATTTATTACACATATAATTTTACAGATGCCAAATGTATAAGATTCATTCACTTGGCCCAGTGTAGACACCAGAGTATAGTTGTTGATTTGACGCAAGAACGTAGAACAGGAACGGACGGGACACATCGATCATGAAGTCCAGTGGTCCAGACAACAAATCTGTATGTACAGTACAATGAGAGATAGACATAAATACATTTAAAAAAAACATTTTCATTGAAAAATCATATGTGTTCGCGTCACCAACACAAATGTAGCACGAATTCATCAGCTCGATCAGTTAAGGACCACGCTCTCACAAAATTCCAGTGTAAAATAGCAGCTCAATGCTGCTGTGTTTCGTATGGTGAGTGTAGAGAATCGAAAACCCTTTTTACTGGAAAATAAGCATTCTATCTTAGTTCTCAGGAGTGACAACTCGTCTGCATTTTCATTGTTAATCGAGGATAAGTGTTTGATGTCTATTGTGGGTGCTATACATCCACTTAGTATCAAGCGCACTGCGTGCTCGTGTGTCAAATCAAAATCTTTAGATGTCACTTTTTTGAACACAGATGTATCAACTACTATGGACTTTTTGGTATGGTTGGAAGTGGGTTCCGATGTAGTATCAGAGACAAGACAACAATCGCAAAAATTTAAATATTGTTATTAGTGTATCGTGACACATATACAAAAATTTTTATTTTATGCTTGTGAACAAATGTTAGCTTCGGCTTGGATTCGCACTTAAAACCCGCGACACATTAGCTTAATAAATACACGCTTACCAATAAAACGCGCAGTCGTTAATTTTATATACGAGGATAGGTAATGACATCATCATTGATGATTGTTGGCCATAAGAGACGGACGTTTGCAGGCTTGTCCTTGCTCCCGATATCGCTCTTGTATCAGAGCGAATAGAGGACAGACACGACACACGCGGCTATACACTAATTGCATGTAAGTCGGTAGTAAGAGGAAGATATCTTTAAAATTAATCCCATTTCTATGGTCTACGGTGCTTATGGTATGCATGGCAGGAGAGAGCACACCCGGTAAAAAATAGAAACACATGAATGCAGTGCGATATAAATAATACCCCCAGGGTAGTCTTGCAAAAAGCACGATGTCCGCATTTGTAGCCACTGCAAATACCATGGCAGTCGCAAAAGAGTAAAAAGCGAAGAGTAAAGAAGAAAAACGAGTCTACTTTACTCTCCGGTGCCGCCGATCTTCCTCCTGCTGTTACCTCGCCGAAGCCGCATATTTTGGCACCGCCTATTTAACCACCACCTATGGTAAGCTCAAGCGAAAAGTAAGGACGAAAAAGGAGTCTACTTTATTCGCCGGTGGCGACGATCTTCCTCCTGTAGCTACCTCCCCGAAGCCGCATATTTCGGCACCGCCTATGGTAAGCTCAAGCGTAGAGTGAGGAAGAAAAAGGAGCCTATTTTATTTGCCGATGGCTTCGATTTTAGTCCTGCAGCTGCCTCGCCTAAGCCGCATATTTCGGCACCGCCTATTTAACCACCACCTATGGTAAGCTCAAGCGAAGAGTAAGGACGAAAAAGGAGTCTACTTTATTCGCCGGTGGCGACGATCTTCCTCCTGTAGCTACCTCCCCGAAGCCGCATATTTCGGCACCGCCTATGGTAAGCTCAAGCGTAGAGTGAGGAAGAAAAAGAAGCCTATTTTATTTGCCGATGGCTCCGATATTAGTCCTGCAGCTGCTTTGCCTAAGCCGCATATTTCGGCATCGCCTTGGTAAGCTCATTTGCGTATGTGATAAGAAAGCCAAAAAGTCTAAAGCCAATCACAAACAGTTGTATGCCGTCGGTGACTTTAATGGCGAAGCTTCATTCTGCTCTATGAAAGAGGCATGGACAAAATATCAGTATATGTTAGAATACCATTATATTATATTAGAATTTGAACCATATAATTACATTAGAATTTTAACATTTCTTAGTGTTTTTTTTGTGTTTTTTAGTGTTGTTAGATCTTATATTTAGTGACTCGTGTTCATGATGGCTATGCCAGTTTTATTGACCCTTTAACTAGTTGATACAAACTCCTATCTGTTACTTATACAATCAATTCTATAATTTATTATTATGTGCCAGTTCTAAATAGTCTAAAATAGTCCAAGATAAGTCGGGTACAGTATCGTTGACTGTTTTACCTCCTTAAATATTGTAGAGGATTAAATCTGCATGCTGTATATTTTTTTATCGATTATCTCATTCGATAGACGTCAATCACTAACTTTAAAATTGGTAACTAAATAGTGACGTTTACCACATGTTGATGTTATCCACAGAGGGCGATTATTACAAAAAAAATAAATGTTCTAGAAAAATCTACTAGGAATAATAAAATTTAAAGATTATTCGGTAAATATATGTTATATTTACAATAATAAACCGAAATTACGTTCATTTTTTGCTCCACATCGTGACTTACAATATTGTTACGCGCCACTATTAATGTCTTGTACATGGCAACACTAGTTACACTAGCGCCCTCTAGTGTCGAGTAAAAGAAAGTGTTGCGCGCCTTGTACATGGCAACACTAGTTACACTAGCGCCCTCTAGTGTCGAGTAGCAGAACTAGGAGATTCAAGATCTTTCCAGAAATTTCGGGACCGATATGTACTCGAACATTCTAGATGTCGCTACAGTAGAAGGTTCTGGAAACTATCTGAGGCCCTATATAAGGCCGGTATAGACCACGACCGGGCAGTATTGAATTGGCGATACAAGAGAATACTTCGAAGCGAAATAACTGCGAACTAAAGTGATTGTGTTTTATTATTAGTGTGGTTTTATTGTAATTAGTGTTGTGTGATTAAAGTGTCAATTTTGGTAATTTCATCGGCAGTTTTTAATTGTCTCGAACCCCGAGCTCGTAACAATATCTTAATGCACAACCGGGCATATTTTATTTAAAATATTTTTTAAATATATGAAACGAATGCGTCTTGACTTTTTGACGATGTCACTAAGACTAAATGACAAAAATCAGAGATATATCCTGGTGTTGCAGTTGTTCATGGGCGGCGGTAGTCACTTACCATCAGGTGAGCCGCATGCTCGTTTGCCCCCTCTCCTATAAAAAAAGGACATAAGTTACATACGACAATTTTGCTACTGATGTCCGGTCTATTATTACTACTTCTTAAATGTCTTTGATTAAGACAAATTTAATGATACCCCATATGTTAAAATCCATCTAGCCACTTTTACTATACTGTACCAAATAAACAGATAATAGTTAAGGTAGTAAAGGAAAACTTCATAAGGAGACCGGTAGTCTGAGAAATTAAAAAATATATAGGTATTTATTTCGAAGGTGTGTGACGTCCCTTCATACGCATTGGAGCAGCGCGACAGAAATTTCTTTGCCCCAAAACCCCCTAAGGTATAATAGGAGACCTGTTCTCAGCAGTGGAACGTATATAGAATATAACCTTACTTTTTTACTTATGCTGCAAGTCACTGCAAGCGTGTTGGTTCTCCGATCGAATACATACAAAAGATATAAAATAAACTCATTTTGCCTTGACATTAGAAACAAAATTCACATCTCATGCAGTCGATCTTTCAATAATTATTTTATTGGCAGTATTTTAAAAATCTTTGGCGACAATCTAATCTGTGCGTCTGTTTGACTATAGACTATTATGTATTTGACAATTGGCATTGGTACATTAAACGTAAGGAATTAAAGGATGAATGTTTAATTTTGTTTTATTTAGTGAGTTTGTAACACATACTGTATATAAATTTTAGCTTTCTTATACCTTCCCCATATAAATGTTAACTAATTTAAGCGAGCAATATGCTTAAAAAGGGTACATATTTTTTTCTTCACGTATTAATATACTAGCTGTACCCCGCGATTTCATCCGCGTCATCACGTGTCAAAGATGCGCCACATGACCTACTTCAAGCATTTTATAATTGCAATGAAATATTTTATTTGATAGCAATGTATGGAAAAATTGGCATAATTAATAGAGTACTTTTATCTGTCGGCATATTATGTATGCTGTAGAGCGAAGTTAAGTTTTATCCATTTTCCCTCCCCCTCCCGGTTGAGCGCCCCCCCCCCCCACGTCCCAGAAAGTGAACCTAAGTGCGGTTTTTTCCAGTTTTAAAGAAATCCGTACACGATACATGAAAAGTGTGTAAGCATGAAATGATTCTTGAGCTATCAAACTTTTATACTTATTATTCAATAAAATTTTCAAAATACCATAGCAACGTGAAATGAAAGAGTTCAGAAATAAAGATGTGACTAATCATTGTCATAAAAGTACTCAATTAATTTTTAATTTATTTTAGCTATAATGATTAAACTAACCTCGCTCTTAGAAGCTTTCAATACTGGCTTCTCGCAGTTCTCACCAGGCGGCTAGAGGTTAAGCGTCGTTCGCGCGCCCAGCCAAGTATTGAATTATTTTTATTTTACATTATCTCTTAAATTATGCGTCCAAATAACATGGTATAAGGAACAAAGTTTATCTTCATAAAATTATCTTGATGATGAAGTAACTTTCGTTCGTAAGGATAAATAAGCCATACCTAATAATAACGCTCATAAATCACTTTTTAAATCACTTTTTAATTTTCAATATTTTTAATCACAAAATACCTAATTATGGCTTATGTATAAGAAATAGACATATGGTGACGCGGAATTTTTTTTAGACGGAGTGAAGATCTATATTTTTCTAGAACATTGTATTTACGTATCCCTAACGATAACACCAGCGTACGGGGATAAATCATTTTGGGAGTGCTTTTTCTTCTAACTTGCTTAACAAATATCCATTTTAAAGACTAGCTGAGTGATATAGCTTAATTCTAGATGGCCTATACTATTCCACATGAATCTATCTATAATATACAAAAAGAATTTTTCAAATCGGACAGATAGTTCCAGAGATTAGCGCGTTTAAACAAACAAAAAAAAAACAAAAAAAACTCTTCCGCTTTATTATATTAGTATAATATAGATCGATTGTGTTAAATTGAGAAGTGTCTAAACATTTAATAGTTTTAAAGTTTAATTAAATTTTTATTATTTATAACTAAATTATTAATGAATACTGAATCCGACTTCAAAAGATAAAAAAAAATACTTCCACATAATAACTTCTGAAGTCGGTGCTAAAACTCAGGCCAGTAGGTGTCGCAAGAGGCGACATATGCAAAAAATTGATGGTTGACTAGCAGCCTTTTCTTGATAGCAGATTAAAATAATAAGAAAAATTGCGGTTGACACCCACTGGCGTGGAAATTATGGCAAATATTCCCATTATAAGGCAGTCTATGGGAGGCTCTTCAGCAGTGGACTTTTGATAAGCTGTAATTAATGGATGAAAGAATGTTTACTATCTACTAAACTAATATATTGTTCACTTTAAGACCCCAATAACTTCTATGCCTTAGATTAATGATAGGTCTTCGCGCGCTCAGACTAGATACCGCCGGCGTTCTTGTAAAATGCGCAACAAATACTATGCCGAAATTCGCGTACTCGAGCCAGTCGTGTTGCAGGCGACATGTGATGTGGACGTACCGAATGTTTTATTAAATTTTGATCATAATCCGAAGTAAAATACCAGTTTGCGTAGTGAAACTGTGTAAAAAGAATACTACAAGAAATAAGAAAGACACTGGGATCACATACTATCAGTAAGTATCATAAAATTTCAACATAAAATAACACGAGTCATAAATATGTTACAAAATATGAATGACGCCAATCAGTGTTGCCGCGTGTACAAAAATAAAGTTCCCCGTGGCTGAGATTTTTATATGTGAATTTATTGTTACTATATTTTATATATATATATATATATATTTAACTTGTTATAATATAACCTAATTCGATATTATTTAATGTTAAATTTTGTAGTATTGCTAAAATGGCCTAATATTTATATGTTGTTTTAATAATTGTTATTTTTAATATTAAAACATTATTTCCGTTTATTAGGGAAGAAAAAAACAAAGAGTGTCAACGGGACCTAAGTTTCCACTATCGTTCCGTATGTCTGTCAGCAGGCTGTATTTTATGAACCGTAATATGTAGATACTTGAAATTTTCACACAATGTGTATTGGCTAATTGTATTGCTGCTATAACAACACATAATAAAAATAAAATAAATTAAAATATTAAGATACCCCTAAATCACGTTTATTGTACGAAGGCCATAGAAGAAACGTAATTTTTTTCTGTATCGATATGTGTTTTGTTTACAGACTGTAGCGAAACCTGGATTAACACGCAATAAGATGATGCTGTGTTATGGTGAGATTGGAAGCGTATCGTTTATCATGAGCTTTTACTGGCTGGTAAAACCATCGATTCTGATCTCTACTGCCAACAACTAATGAGACTCAAGCAAGAAATAAAAAAAAACGGCCGGCATTGATCATCATAAAAGGAGTGGTCTTACATCATGATAATGCCAAACCACAAGATTAGTTATCTGTTTGAGACTTTCAATACACACTAACATTCCTAAAAATCCAGTATTTGCTTGAGTACTTAAAACTGGTTTAAAACTTATAATCATTATTTTCTTCTGTTGCTTGTGTTCTTTAAAAGAAAGCTTTCTGGAGGTTTTACTATTTAAGTTTATAACATATTTTTTCGCATGTTCTAAATAATTAAGAGTATTATTTTTATTTCCATTATAAATGCGATGACTAAATCCATCTTGCTTCAAATCTCCGGTATTGAATATATTTAATAAAACTACTTGTCGCATTTTTTGATCGAAAATCCCAAGATTTCTACAGCAACGCGATTATGTCACTACCTACAAGATCGCAACAAGTTATCGAACAAAATGGACCAATATATATTATAATTAAATGTAATAAATCTTTAAAACAAAAATGTCTTGAATTTGTATATAAAATATGAACCAACTTTTTCCCCGACCTTATATACTAAGTAAAAGTGTAACAAAATAGTACTCAATAACTTAGGGAATGATTCTGCCCTTCAACATGAATCATTTTTATTATGGGATCATCTTTGAAATGTTCAATTTATACGTGATAGGGCCATACTGCAGCTATATTACTGGTATAGTTGTAGCACGACTTGCAGCTATATTTTTAGCAGTGGTAGAGCCACGCGGTAGCTTTTGCTGTCGCAAGGATGGGCCGGCTCGAACCGGGGTGGTACCACGACCTCACAGAATACCAGCGTGAAGTAGAGGTTTACCTCTGCGTTTCGCTTGGTGAGTACAGGTGGCCGGAGGCCCTTTTTACTGGAAATGAGGCATTCCAACTTAGTCCTCACGGGTGACAACGCATCTGCATTTTGATTCGCAAACGAGGATAGATGTAGATGTCTATGGGCCGCAGCAACCACTTACCA